>BHEV01007606.1:0-19610 GCA_004319985.1 Emydocephalus ijimae
AAAGGCACAAGACAAGGATGCCCATTATCACCTTTGCTATTTGTATTGACTTTGGAAGTGTTGAATAGAAATATCAGAGAGGACCAAAATATAAAAGGAATGAAAATCAAAAAGGAGGAATTTAAACTACAACCCTTTGTGGATGATTTGGTTTTCATTCTGGAAGATCCTCTAGAGACAGCTTTAAAACTATTGGAAAAGATAGAGACGTACGGTGAGATGCCTGGTTTGAAAATAAATAAAGATAAAACAAAGATTCTGACAAAAAACATGTTACTAAGACAAAGAGAAGAACTGGCAGACCTATTGAAAATTCAAGTCATGAATAAGGTTAAGTATTGGGGGATATACTTGACGTCAAGATGTACTACATTGAAAGAGAATAACTATATTAAACTCAAACAGCAGATAGCACTTGATCTGAAGAAATGGGAAAACCTACAACTGTCATTAATAGGCAGAATTTCAACAATCAAGATGAATATTTTACCCAGAATTTTATATTTGTTTCAAACAATACCAATTAAGCTTGGTAAAGATTATTTTGAAGACCTAAATAAAATTGTGTTGAAGTATATATGGCAAGGCAAGAAAGTGAGAATAAAATTAAAACTTTTACAAGATGCTAGAATTAAGGGGAGGATTTGGCCCTCCTAATTGGGAGTTGTACTATCAAGCTGTAAATTTGATGTGGGCCAAAGAATGGATAACATTAAGAAAGACTAGATTGTTGACACTCGAAGGACATGATTTATTACTGGGCTGGCATGCTTTTCTGTGGTATAAGGGAACTAAATCGCAGGGCTATTTTAGAAGGCATTATATACGGGAGTTGTAATATCTTGGAGGATGGGCGTAATAACGGAGACAAGACATCGGATAGTAACTTCAACTCTTCATTAGTGACTTCAGAACAGAGCAATGAACCTGGCAGCAGCAGCTCCTTTTATAGAGCTGGCTGCTGTCAAAGCGTCCAATGACAATGATTCAAGCTTGCCGCACTTGGAGCGTCCAATCGCGGCAGCCCGTTAACTAGCCAATTGGATCAGTCTGGAGTGACCAATCACGACCTACTGTTGACCGACCAATCAGGTTTGCAGGATTATGAGCCTGCTGTTGATGGCCAATGAGGTTTGTAGGATTACGAGCCTGCTAGTTCGGAACACCCCTCCCCTCTAGGTTCCATCTCAGGGGTGGGGTGATGTATTCGCGCAGGTAGGTGGGTCTTCGCACCTGTCTACCTGATTTGCGTTGTTCAAAATGTCTTTGTTCGGTTTCTGGTTCTGACGGGCTGCTTACTGGACTTGGTTGTATTGGTGACCTGGCTTCTACACTGGGCATCCTTGGAGGTGATTCGGGGATACCTGCAATGCTTCCTTCCTTCCTGTCATCTGGATTCTCTGGATTCGCTGACCCTGTACGGCTGCTGTTACCTGGAGAGATGATCATCTGCCAGGGTTCTTCTTCAGTTGGTGAATATAGTGGGCTTTGCTGTGCTGGTTGTGGGGTTATGTTTTCTGAGCCAGATGTTAGTTCAGTTTCAAAACCCTCGGTTTCCCTTCCCCCTCTGGCTTCGAGATCGGGGTTTGTGATGGGTGTTGTGGTCAACCTTGAGCGCAGCTGGTCGATGTGGCGTTTCCACAGTCTCCCATCTGTGGTTTCTAATCGGTAGGAACGGGGGCCCGTAATTTGCGTTATTTTGGCAGGGATCCACAATGGGTCACCTGTAAAGTTCTTTGCAAATACGGGGTCTCCTACCTTGAATGTATGGTGTTTGCTGCTGGAACGCAGGGGCTTTTCCGGGGTGTATGCAGGATGTAGGCGGTCTAGATGCGATCTGAGTTTCCTGCCCATCAGAAGCTTGGCTGGGCTTTTATTTGTGGTGCTGTTTGGTGTAATATGCTGGAGAAGGAGCATCCTGGTGACTTTGTCATGGATGTTTCCCTGTTCCATTTTTTGTAAAGTTTTTTTGGTGAACTGAACCATTCGTTCAGCCCTGCCATTGGCCACTGGGTGAGCAGGTGATGTCAAAGCGTAGCGTATTCCCCGGTCTGCTAGGTATTGTTCAAACGCCAAGGCGGTAAATTGGGGGCCATTGTCGAAAACCAAGACATCTGGTAGCCCATGAGTTGCAAACAATCTGTTCAATTTTTTGATGACTGCCTCTGTGGTGGTCGTCTTCATCTTGTTAACCTCGAGCCAGTTCGAGTAGGCATCTACTGTTATCAGGAAAGTATGTCCCTTTGTAGGTCCCGCAAAATTGATGTGGATGCGGGACCATGGACCCCTGGGCGTTTCCCATTCAGCTGGTGGTGCTTTCAGTGGGCCAAGCGTGTTTCTTGGCATTTGCTACAGGTGGCAACCCAGGCTTCAATTTGTTTGTCCATACCTGGCCACCAGGCATAGCTCCTTGCCAGTGCTTTCATTCGTACAATGCCCGGGTGTCCATCATGTAGTAATTTTAGAACTTTCTTCTGTAGTTTCTCTGGAATCTCCACTCGATCTCCCCACAACACGAACCCTTTTTGGGAGAAAAGTTCTGTTTGTCTGTTCTTGAAGGGTTTAAAGGTGTCGTTGGGTTTGCTTTCTGGCCATCCCCTCTCCACCCAGCTGAGGACCCGTGCCAAACATGAGTCTTTCTTTGTTTCTAGTGTGATGTCTTGTGCGGTTAGTGGAGGTGAGGGAAGTGTCTCGATTTGTAGTGTTGATAACGTGGGAGCCGGGTCGTCTAGGAGCTCAGGTAGTGGAGAGCGGCTCAAAGCGTCAGCATGGGTGATGGTTTTCCCTGGCCGGTGTCTTAACTGGTAGTCATAGGCGGCTAGGAACTCCGACCATCGTGTCATCCTTGGACATAGGATGTGGGGAGTTGGTTTGTCCCCTGCCAAGATGCCAAGCAATGGCTTATGATCTGTGATGATGGAAAAGGATCTTCCGTCCACGTATTCGTGGAACCTTTTAATCGCAGATACAATAGCGAGGGCTTCTTTATCTAATTGGCTATAGTTTCTCTCTGTTTTAGACAAAGTTCTTGAAAAGAATGCAATAGGCGCCTCTGTACCATTTGGTAGGACGTGGCTCAGGATGGCTCCTACCCCAAAAGGTGAGGCATCACAAGTCACAGTCAATGGAAGTGTCTCGTTATATTGGATGAGCACTGCATCGACTTGTTGGAAAACCTGCTCCTCCCGACGTCCCCAAAACCAGGAAGCCTTCTTGTCGAGGAGCCTATGCAGGGGTTCAGAAACAGTCGCCTTCTGGGGTAGGAAGATGTTATAAAAGTTAATGAGTCCCAGGAAGGCTTGGAGGTCTGTTTTGTTCTTTGGTCTTGGGGCATTTTTAATGGCAGCCAATTTCTTTTCAGTAGGGTGAATTCCTTGTTTGTCAAGAAGGTAACCAAGAAATTCAACCCTCTCAGTGTATAACTGGCACTTTTCCTTCTTAACCTTTGAGGCTTGCGTCTTTGAACCTTTGTAGAACAGTTCTCAGGCGTTTCTCTAACTGACTTCTTGAAGGGGCGGCTATTAATACGTCTTCGAAATAGGGCACGACCCCTTTTATGCCCTGTAACAACCTTTCCATCAAACTTTGAAAAATGCCAGGTGCTACGCTTACTCCGAACTGGAGTCTGTTACATTTGAACGTACCCCTGTGCGTAACTATGGTTTGGGCTTCTGCGGTTGCTGCGTCTACTGGTAGCTGTTGATAAGCTTGGTCTAGGCCCCCGAGTGAGTGAAGGAGATGTTGGACCACGGGTACGGGATAGGTGCTCTGCTGTAACACGTGGTTTAGGGTAGCCTTGTAATCCCCACAGATTCTCAAAGATCCATCAGGTTTTATGGGAGTTACAATTGGGGTCTCCCATCGGGCGTGGTTGATGGGTTCTAACATGCCTTGTGCAATTAATTTGTCCAATTGCTCGTCAATTTTTGGTTTGAGAGCAAAAGGGACTCAGCGTGGCTTTAGATGAATGGGTGCGATATCAGGGCAGAGATTGAACGAGATGGGGGACCCTTTGTACTTGCCTAATTGTTCAGTGAAGACTTCTTGAAAGTCACGGACAAGGGCTGCCTCCCAGTCTTCGTCTACAGTCTGGTTGATGCCTGCCATTTCGATTCCTAATGGTGCGAACCACTGCAAACCCAATAAGCTGGGCCCATCTCTGTCAACAATGGTGAGAGGTAGTATTGCGGTGTGGTCCTTAAAAGAGACCTGGATGTGACTGGAACCAGCAACCGGGATTCGATTGCCTTGGTAGTCCTTTAATATAAGTCTCTGAGTGCTGAGATCCTGGCGGCGGATGTCAGGGATCAGCTGCTTGATGGTTTTCCAGGAGACCATGGATAGGGAAGACCCAGAGTCCACTTCCATGATGCATGGCCGATTTTCAATGATGACCTTTACCCAGATTTTTTTCGCGTCCAAGGATGAAGCGTGGCCGATGGTGATGGTCTGATGTGCCTCTTCCCATCTGGTTGCGCCAGTAAACATTCAGTTTCTGTTGTACTGGCTCCACTGGTTGTTTGGGCTGTCCCGGTTTGTTGGTGGGGTGCCTGATGCTTGTCGGAAGTTATTTTCTTTCCTCTTGGGGCTGGATCCTCTTTTGTTCCGGCACACTTTAGCAATGTGGCCCCTTTTATCACAGGAACGACAGATGGCTCTCTTGGAACCTGCAGTCTGATCGTGGGTGGTTTCCCCCGCATCCGGCGCATTGGAAATTGGATTTACGACCCCGCTGGTTTCGCTGCTCATGCTCTGACCT
This sequence comes from Emydocephalus ijimae, assembly GCA_004319985.1. Classification (NCBI taxonomy): domain Eukaryota; kingdom Metazoa; phylum Chordata; class Lepidosauria; order Squamata; family Elapidae; genus Emydocephalus; species Emydocephalus ijimae. The sequence continues at coordinate 4,760 of BHEV01007606.1, forward strand.
GAGTCTGTTGATTTCTTCTTCCTCACTATCGGATGAGAACTCGATGTCTTCATGGTGAGCGGATGCTGTGTGTCTTTCTGAGGGTATTGCTGTGTCGCTGGTGGGTTGGTGGCTGACCCCATTCATTCGGCGCATGTGGGCTGCTGATTTGCAAGTAGCTTCCACTGCAGTGGCATCTGCTATGGCATCTGCAAGGGTGATGTCTCCCTTTGCCATAATCTTGCTTTGGACAGTGGGGTCTCTTAGGCCGAGGACAATCCGATCTCTCATGGCTTCTTCTAGATTTATGCAGCCACACACTCCACCCAAATTTCTCAGATCAGCTACAAATCCCCGATGTTCTCACCTTCGCATTGGTCCCTCTGGTAAAATTCGTGTCTTCTAATAAGGGTAGGAATTGCTGGAGCGTAATGAGCCCGAAGGATGGGAGCAAGGGTATCCCAGTCCATCATTTTGACTTCAGCCAGTTTTGCAAGTGCCTTTGCCATTCTGAAAATGGCGGGTCCGCAATGCGTTAGGAAAACCGCACGTTTTTTGCTTGATGTGGCATCCTTCAGATTATTTGATTCCAGGAACATTTGAAACCTGTCCACATACGAGTCCCAATCTTCACATGCTGGATCAAATGGGGCGGGTGGTATAGCGCTGCTGGCCATTCTGCCAATATCTGTGTGCATTCAGCCACGTGCTCTGTCAATTCTGCAAGTGCTCAGTCAGCTCTATCGTCTCCGCATCCATCCTCATCGCCAGTGTAATATCTTGGAGGACAGGCGTAATAACGGAGACGAGACATCGGATAGTAACTTAGAGCTCTTTATTAGTGACTTCAGAACAGAGCAATGAGCCTGGCAGCAGCAGCTCCTTTTATAGAGCTGGCTGCTGCCAAAGCGTCCAATGACAATGATTCAAGCTTGCCGCGCTTGGAGCGTCCAATCGCGGCAGCCCGTTAACTAGCCAATCGGATCAGTCTGGAGTGACCAATCACGACCCGCTGTTGATGGACCAATCAGGTTTGCAGGATTATGAGCCTGCTGTTGATGGCCAATCAGGTTTGCAGGATTACGAGCCTGCTAGTTCAGAACAGGAGTCTTTATGGTTAAACTGGGAGAAAATTAAGAGACAATGTTATTTGAAAATCCCAGTTTGGTTATCAACTCTTAAAGCTTTTTCTTATCCTATAACATATAAGAAGGAACAAACAGTTAGATATGGGGAAATATTGGATGAAAAGGGTGAACTTAAAAAATCTAGAAGAACAAGGTATAAAGATGAATTGGTTTTTATATGTGCAAATACATTCATGGTATGATAAAGATTCTGAAACAGAGGGATTCTATGATAAATTGACTTAGATAAGATTTTGACAGGTACTGATGTGATTAAAAATTATATGGTTATTTACTGGGAATTAAATTAGAGGAAGAACAAGTTAAAGAAACTATGATTGTTTGGGGGAAGAATTTTGGATATGGGATTGAGTTAGAGAAATGGCAAAAATTGTGGTCTCAAAATTATAAAATGACAATGTCAACAGCATATAAAGAAAATCTGTATAAGATGTTTTACAGGTGGCATTTTCCCCCAACAAGAATAGCAAGAATGTTCAAGAATAAATCTGAAAAATGCTGAAAATGTCATCAGATACCTGGCTCATATTATCATATGTGGTGGACTTGTGAGGACGCTAGAAAATATTGGACTAAAATTCACATATGGTTGGAAAAAATGACAAAGAAACATAAAGATTTAAAACCAGAGATTTTTTTTAATTGGGAATCTTACCTGATACATACAATAAAAATTTGAAATATTTGATTGTAAATGTATTAACAGTGGCTAGGATTGTATTTGCTAAAAATTGGAAGAGTGAGAAAATATCATCACAGGAAGAAATTATTAAGAAAATATTGGAATGTGCTGAAATGAGTAGATTGACATTTGAAATTAGAGAACAAGAAAATAATCAATTTTATGAAATTTGGGATCTTTTCTATCAATGGCTAGATAATAAAATATAATAATAGAATATTTCAAATTTTAGGAAACAATGAATACATATTTCTTTTTTTTTTGATACTATTTTTATAAAATTTTATTAAGATAGACTTGGTATGACTTTATGATTTGCTATAAAATAAATTAAGTAAACTATAGTTATCTTGTTAAAGTATGAATTAATAAAATTATAGTTAAATGATTGTTTAATAATGATATCAGGCTATATAATTGTTGATCGATAATATGAGCTATTATGTAATATAACTACAATGGAGACTATGAAATGGATGCACAAAAAAAAGTGGTAAACCAACTGATACACTGTCTGTAAACTTATGAAGGAAAGGATGATGTTTTTATGTTTTATGTGTTTTTGTTTGTTGTTAAAATTCATAAAACTGTTTCCAAAAAAAAAAAAAAGAAAGTGTTACAAGACAGTAGAAGCCAAGGTGGCCTTGGACTGCCAGATTGTGAGCTTTATTATAAAGCAGCACTGTTAATTTGGACTAAAGAATGGGTTAATTTAAATAATAATACTAAGTTTGGAGGGCCACGACCTACAAAAAGGATGGCATTCCTTTTTGTGGGGAAAAGGAACCAAGAAACAAACATACTTTCATAGGCATTTTATTAGAGATTCATTATTACAAAACTGGATTAAAATTAGAAAGTATATGAAAATTCCATCTGGTTATCCACAATAGAAGCTATGATACACCCTAATAATTTGGACCTATGTAAAATGACAAAATATAAAGATGTCCAGATGAACAGGGGAAATTAAAATCGAATCAGGATATCCAAAAACAAGAGATACTCATTGACTGGTGTCCATATCTCCAATTGCAAAATAGACATAAAAAGATATAGAAGAATGTGGAATATATACTGAACTACAATAACTGGATAAAATTCTCACCAGCCTGGATGAAAAAATATTACAAAAAATTATAAATACTTATTAGAAGTCGAGCTAGAAGAAGAAATTGTTAAGGGATGTATGATAGCATGGGCCAAAACATAGAGCATAATATAAATCTAACAGAATGGGGAAGTATTTGCAATCAAAACTGTAAATTAACAAGATCCTCAGCATACAAAGAAAATATATATTAGATGTTCTATCAATGGCACCTACCTCCAATGAGACTGGCTATAATATATCCCAACATGAATCTGGCATGCTGGAAATGTAGAAAGTGTTGTGTATACAGTAATTTAATAAAGGTCTGAGCTTGAGGTAAAGTGCAGGGTTCTGGCCCTGCACTTCTGATTGGCTATCAGGCAGCTCGACCAGGATTGGTCAGCTCTAACGGACCTGATTGGTCCTTAACTAAGAGTTCCTATTGGTTAAAAGAGCTAGCGTTCCTAGTTCGTTATTGGTTGAATCATACAAAAGATGCCTATATAAGGCAGAGTTAACCGTTGTTGTTATCCTAGTCACGATGCAAATAAAGAGCTGAAGTTCACTGTTCCAGGATTGTCTCCAGTTATTTCGACCCATGCCCAGTACATAACAGAAAGAAACAAGGTACCTTCTGTCACACGTGATGGTCCTGCCCAGAGGCTCAAAGATATTGGATTAAAATAAAACAATGGTTATAATAAATTGTTAAAGAACAAATAGAGTTGGATCTGGAGTTATTTATGTTAGGAATATTTAAAAGGAAACATGAAAAAAATATTGTATTACATATATTAATGGTGGCTAGAATATGATATGCACAATGTTGGAAGCACAATAGTATTCCCCCCGATGAATTGGTCATTCAAAAAATCATGGATTGTGCTGAAATGGACAAATTGACCTATTGTTAAAAGATAAAGAAGAGTCTGATTACTATAAAATTTGGGAAATGTGGTACAATTGGCTGGAATCTAGACAGATAAAAAATAAGGGGACTTAAGACAAGCAATCTATAGATAAATATATATAATCGTATAACAATGTATATAAATGTAAATATGCACAAGAGATAAATATGTACAAGATAGATGCTACAGTATGGTTAATGTTATGATTAATTTTTGGTTTTAAAAGAAGTAAAAGAATAATAAAGTTTATTTTTTAAAAAAATGTGTTAGCTTATCCATTTTTGCACATTCTAATATTTTTCTAATCACATCTTCATCTGTTGGGATCTGTTCACTTTTCCATTGTTGTGCAAATACTATTCTCACTGCAGTCAATACATGTAAAATCAGATATACATTCCTTTTGTTATACCTGTTTGGTAGAAATCCCAGCAAAAAATGTCTCTGGTTTCAAATCTATATGTTGTTTTATCATTTTTTCAAGCCATGTATGTATTTTTGTCCACTATTTTTTCACTTGTTGACATGTCCACCACATATGACAGTATGAACCAGGTATCTGGTGACATTTCCAACATTTTGCAGATTTATCCTTAAACATTTTTGCTAACTTTGAGGGCAAAAAATGCCATCTATAAAACATTTTATAAAGATTTTCTTTGTATGCAGCAGACATTGACAATTTATAATTTCTATTGATCTAACTCAATCAAATAGCCAAAGTTTTTAGCCATATTATCATTGTCTCTTTTACTTGTTCCTCTTCCATCTTGATATTTAACAAATATATTTTCTTTATTAATTTTTCATCTGTTCCTATTAATATCTGGTCTAGTTCTGTTAATTCTTTATTTAAATCTGGGGTGTCAAACTCAAGACCCAGGGGCCAGATCTGGCCCAAGGGGTACTTAGATCTGGCCTGTGGGCCTGCCCTGGAAACAGCTAAGGACCAGCCCGCAGTACCTCTGCCAGGAAAAATTGAACTTGCGAGGGCTGTGTGCAGCCCTCCTGAGCTCCGTTTTTGCTTGCAGTGAGTTGCAGGAGACCATCCCAGCCAGAAACCAAGCTCATGAGGACCACGTATACTGGCAGGATGCCGTCATAGCCGAAAATGGAGCTTGGGAACCCATTTTGTCTGGCAAAGTGCTCCGGCCACTTACAGGCATCACCCCCGACACAAGCGATGCCATGCTGACCAAGCCCCCCCTGGCCTGCCCCCCCACCCCAAGGTCAAACACAACCTGATGCAGCCCTCAATGAAATCCAGTTTGACACCTCTGATTTAACCCATACATTTTAACATCCTTCTCATAACTCAATTATGTCTGCACATATGACCATTATGTTATCTCAATTCCTTCATCACTCAGTTCCTGTTTAGTTTTAAGTTCCCCCTTTTCATTTAAAATACATTTATAACTGGTAATATTCTTTATATCAATAACATTTGAATATATCAATGCCTCCATTGTGGAAAGCCAGATCGGTATTTTCAAATAATGTTGTTCTTTAATTTACTCCCATACTAATAATAATGCATTCCTAACAGAGCGTCTTTGGAAATAGCTATGCATTTTGTTTTTTCCATACCATAAAAACATGCCAGCCTAGTTCAAGATCATGTCCCTCCAAGGTCAGTAGTCTTTTGTTCCTCAATCCAATCCATTATTTCACCCAAGTAAGTGTTGAAGTCTGATAGTACAATTCCCAGTCTGGTAACCCAAAACCACCTCTTTTTTTAGAATCTTCCAACATTTGCAACTATTCTTGCTTTTTTCCCTTGCCAAATATATTTTAATATTGTTTTATTTAATTCTTTGAAATATTTTTTTCCAGTTGTATCGGTATTATTTGAAATAAATATGTAATCTTGGCAAGATATTCATTTTTATGGTGGCTATTCTTCCCATCAATGATAGTTGTAGATTTTTCCACTTCTCCAAATTCATTTTAATTTGTTCCGCCAATTTTTAATTATCTTCCTTAATCGTTACACATCTTGCTGTTAGTTGGATTCCTAAATATTTACTTTTCTTGACTATCTGTATACCTATTTTCCTTGTTAGTTCTTTTTTCTGTATGTCTGTAATATTTTTAACTATTATTTTGGCTTTTTTCTTTATTTGTTTTCAGTCCTGAAACTTCACCATATTCTTCTATTTTCCTAATTAGTTTAAGTCCATTTTCTTGTGAGTCTTCCAAAATAAAGACCAAATCATCTGCAAATGCCTGTATTTTGTATTGTTCCTTTTTTATTTCCATATCTTTTATTTCTATGCCTTGCCTAATATTTCTACTTAGCACTTCCAATGTCAATATGAATACTAAAGGAGATAGTGGGTATCCTTTTCTTGTGCCTTTTTGTATATTAAAATTCTCTGTCGTATCTCCATTTTCCATTACCTTTGCTGTTTGTTTATGGTATATTGCCATTATCATGTTCATAAATCTCTCACCAAAGACCATAGATTTTAATTGTAACAACATAAATTGTCAATTTACGTTATCAAATGCTTTCTGCACATCTAAGAAGATCAACACCATTTGTTTTCCAGGGTGTGCTTCATAATATTCCAATTTATTTAAAATCATTCTCATATTGTTTTTTTATCTGTCTCTTAGGCAAGAAGCCATTTTGATCTGAATATATAAATTCATTATATGTTTTATTATTATTTTGTCTCTTGATTGCTTCTTATAGTTCCATCATTAATATTCATTCATTTAACATAGCTTTTACTTTTTCTGGTACTTTAGGTAGTTCCGCTCTTTCCAAATATTCTTTGATTTTATCTTCTGAAACTTTTTCTTGCTCATACAGCTTTTCATAATAATCTTGAATTATTATTATTTTTATCCTTATTTTGGTAGCATGTTCCTTTCTTAACTACCAGCCTATGTATCAATTTCTTCTCTTTCTCTGTTTTCAGTTTATATGCCAACCATCTTGCTGGCTTATTTGCGTTTTCAAAAAAGTTCTGTTTAGCATTTTGGATTTTTTGTGCCAATTCTTCTTTATCTAATAAATTTATTTTATGTTTTATTAGGTCCATTTGGTTTTTTTAGAATCTTTTTGTTTGGTTCTTTCTGTAATTCTAATTCCAGTCTCCTGTGTTCTGCTAATATCTTTTGATTTTGTTTCTTTTTCTTGTTTTTTCCCCATGTATGTTACAACTAGTCCCCAAATATATGCCTTAGCAGTGTTCCATACATTTTGTAGTGAAGTTTCTTCTTTTCTGTTCTCTTTGGGGAAAAAATATCATTTCTTTTTCCATATTTTGTATAAATTCCTTGTCTTTTAATATTGATTGGTTCAATGTCCATCTCCATTTTCTCTTTTGTCCTTTCCACTTAACTCCAATTGGATTATGATCTGCCCAAGTGCTTGCTTCTATTTCTATTTCTTGCACATTTGACTTTAACTCTGGTGACATCCATGTCTTATCTATGTTTGACCAGGACATATGCCTATTTGAATAAAATGAATATTGATTTCTTTTAGGATTTATTTCTCTCCATACATCTTGAATACCTATTTCTTCCACCATTTTAAAAAACATTTTTGGAAATGTTTTTCTAGCTTTTTTGCTTATTTTACTACTTTTATAGTCCAATTCTGCATCTACAATCACATTAAAATTTCCTACCACACAGATATTTTCATATTCCAATTCAGTAATTTTCTTCTGTAGTTTTTCATAAAAATTTTCTTGTTTATAGTGTGTGCATATATTGCTACCAAAAGTATTTGTTTATAGTTCATTGTTACCTCCGTCATCAATATTCTCCCTTCTTCATCTGCAAAAAATTGTCTTACTTTTATTGTTTCTTTAATATATAGAACCACGCCTCTTTTCTTTTGTTGTGCTAATGAGGAATATAGTTTACCAATTTTAGGATATTGCTTTTTGATGTGGATTTCTTGGAGACAAATAACATCTAATCTAAGAGAAAAAATCCATTTTTATTAGTCCTTTTGCAGTATAATAACTTATAAATTTTCCTTTACCATCATGGTTAAAATACCTTAGAAATTTGCCTTGTATGATATAGATTTGTACTATGGAAATGGGGCAGGGTGGAAGGTGAAAGAGGAGGAGGGGGAGAGGTTCTACCCTTTCATCATTTCTCTGGGGAACAGGGTTCAAAAGTACTGAGGTTAGCCTGTAAGGAAGTAAAATATTGCAGCCAAAATGATCAAGATTACACAGTAGGAGGAAGATTACTGTCAGAGATGCCATCCTTCACTCACACCTATGCTTCGCTAGATGCCAATCTGTCATTAGTCATGGAGGGATGGAGCTGTGGGGAGATGGGGAAAACTGAAAGCAATTTTCATGCCATCCTGAGACATCTCAAGGCTGCAGACCTGGAAATGGAATGCAACACCTATCCATCTACCCAAGGTAGTTGCAAGGACAGTTACCAAAGCATAGTCTTTTCGCTACTAATGGGGTCAAGAGTGTTTCTTTCCCAAGAGGCAAATCTGGGCCAGGTCTGACAATTACTTTCAAACTACACTAGGAAAATGTGCATGAGGTCCCAAGAGTCAGAGAACTAAGAAGACCATATCAATTTTTAACAACATTGCTGACTAAATATAATATTAACTTCAGATGGCTAATGCAGGAAGGCATATTGGTGACATGGAGAGAAAAGAGATATAGAATAGACACAGTAGACAAAGCGGAGGAATTCTACAACCAACTTTTTGGCAGTGAGGAGGAAATGGAAGAGAGAGAAGTAATAGACGCAAGGGTCAAAAGAATAAAGGCGAGAGGAGAAAAGGAACTACAATTAAAAGAGAGAGGAAAAGAGAAAGAAGCTGGACCAGAGAGTAAAGAAAAAAGAACCGAGAGAGATCAGAGCAACAAGAAGCACAAGACCTAGATATAGGTAGAGACATGCAAGAAAAATTAAAGATTTTATCATTGAACATTAATGGCTTGAATTCCCCCCAGAAAAGGAAAAAAAATTCTTACTAAATTACAGTGACTGAACCTAGACATAATAGCACTACAAGAAGTCCACATCAAAAAATAACATAAGCAGTTATTGGAATACCTCAGACTGGGGAAATTATTTGTGGCATTAGCACAACAGAAGAAGAGGGGGTGGTGTTATATGTTAAGGAAACAATCCAGACCAAGCAAATCTATCAGGATGAAGAAGGAAGGATACTGATTGTGGAAATAACATTGAATCAAAAACAGGTGTTACTAGTCAAAATTTATGCACCAAACAGGGGACAGGGAAGTTTTTATAAAAAGCTACATAGCATCATTTAAGAGACAGAGAGCGACAATGTATTCATTTTAGGATATTTCAATGCCATAACAGACAAGAAACTAGATTGCAAAAGTGACCAAAAAAAGGAAAGGAATCAGAAGGATATTACCCAGAACATTTTTTCAAATGGCAAAAGAGCTAAACGTTCAGGACATATGGAGAGAGAGAAACCAGGAGAGAAAACAATATACATACTACTCAAACAGAAATGAATCCTGGTCCAGAATTGATATGGTTTAGACGTCAATGGAGCTAATCTCGGAAATAAAGGAAGTAGAAATAGACAAATCTCTGGGCAGACCATAATCCTATGAGAATCACCTGGAGAGGGCAAAGGAAAAGTTCAAGATGGATACTTATCTCAGCAATCTTAAAAGATGAAGATTTTATCCAGAGGATCAACAAAGAATTGGGATTCTTCTTCATAGAATACAAGAAAGGAGACACACCTATACAAAATACATGGGATATGGCAAAAGCAGTCATGAAGGATGTCGCTATATCCTTTAGTGCTAAGAAAAACAAAAGTAAGAAGCAAAAACTAAAAGATTTGGAAGAAGAATACAGGAGTTTAGAGGCAGAGCTACAAAAGAAACCACAAAAAAGGAGTCTAAAAGAGCAAATGGACCTAACTAAATGTAAGTTGAACATCCTCAAAAAAGAAGAATTGGCACAGTATATAAAGAAAGCAAATCAAGAAAAATTTGAGAATGCAAACAAACCAAGGAGGTGGCTAGTGTATAAACTGAAGAAACAGAAAGAAAAGAAATGGATCAAAGAATTGCAAGATGAAGATGGAAATATCTGTTACCAAAATGAAGACAAAAATTCAGGTCTTCTATGAGAAACTACATGAAGAAAATGAAGGCTATACAGAAGAAAAAACTCAACAATATCTAGAAAAGGCTGAACTGCCAAAAGTACCAGAACAAATAAAAGGTATGCTCAACAAAGAATTAAGAATGCCAGAACTATAGAGGCTATCAAAAAACAAAAGAACAACAAAATATGGGACCCCGATGGACTCCTAACAGAACTAGATAAAGAACTTCAAGATAGTCTAGGCAAAATGCTACTAGAGGTTTATAATGCCATTCTTACTGTTAGATCTGGAGCGTGGGCGCAAAGAACGGAGATGAAGCATCGAATAGTGACTCCAACTCTTTATTAGTGACTTCAGAACAGAGCGAAATACTAGGGCAGCAGCAGCTCCTTTTATAGAGCTGGCTGCTGTCACAATAACCAATGATTTGAGTTTGCCGCGCTGGGAGCATCCAATCAGCGGCGACCCGCTGTCAGCCAATCAGATCAGCCAGAAACAACCAATCACGATCCGCTGTTCGTGGGCCAATCAGAAGTGCCGGTTTACGAGCCTGCCGTGGAAGCAAAACTATTAGGATTTTAAACTAACGCGTTTGCTTAGTTCATAACATTTACAGAAGCAAAGATACCATCATCACGGGTGAGGCCAACATAGTGTTGATTCCAAAGGAGGATGCAGACTCAATGCTAATCCAAAATTACAGGCCCATTTCACTACTGAATACAGACTATAAAATATTTGCATCTATAATAACTGAATGTTTGAAAAGATTCCTTAATACATTCATAAATGTTGACCAAAATGGCTTCCTACTTAAAAGGCAGATAAAGAATAATATGAGAACAATACTAGACATATTAGAATATTACAAAACACATAGCAAGAAACAAGTGGCACTGCTTTTTTTAGACGCCCAAAAGACATTTGAAAATATAAATTGGAATTTTATGTTACAACAATTGAGGTATATGGATTTCGATGACAAATTTATAAATATGTTCAGAACAATATATTCAAAACAAGAGGCCAAAGTGTTATGTTCTTCGCATGGGCGCTAAGAAGGAGACGAGCCGGTGAATAGTGAACTTCAAAACTCTTTATTAACATGGTGTAACAGCTCAACCAGGTGGCCGAAACGGCCCCCTTTATAAAGGCAAATTCTGAAGTATTTAACCAATGAAAACACAGGGAGCGCTAGCTCCGTTAACCAATGGGAGAGGCTCGTTAATAGCCAATCAGATTCTCCTGAATGGACCAATCCGATGTCGCTATTATCAGCCAATCAGAAGTGCAGGGCCAGAACCCTGCATTTACTTCAAGCTCTCAACAATATTTATTTAACCACATTTATTGATTCACAACACCCCTTCCCCCTGGGTTCCGTTTAAGGGGTGCGGTCACGTAGTCTTTGAGGTAGGCAGGTTGTTTTGATTGTCTATTTGATTTGCACTGTACTCTTGATATTTGGTTACAGTCTTGTTGGGGTAGGACGTTATCTGGTGAAAAGGGTGCCTCTAGTTCTGTATTCAAATTTTCATTGTCGCTAATGTTTTTGGCATCTCCTTGAGGCGAGTTCACCTCCATCCCCGATCCTTCTTCACGTGTTGCCACTGCACGGTCATTACTTCCGTTAAAGCTTTCTGCTGTTTCAAATTCATCTTCCTCGGTATCTCCTCCCCCCTCAGTTTGGAAGTCAGGGGACTCGGAGATCCCTGACTGTAGCCTTGAACGCAGCTGATCAATATGGCGCTTCCATATTCTATCGTCACAACATTTCACGCGGTACGATCTGGGGCCGGTTACTTGGACCACAGTTGCCTCGACCCACAACGGATCGCCCGAAAAGTTCCTAGCAAAAGCCAAGTCGCCTACCTGGAAGTTACGGCATCTCCCTCTGGATCCGTGTAGTTTCTCCGGTCGAGGTGGGAGCGGAGCTTCCGCCCCATTAATAACTCGGCGGGAGTTTTTTTGGTGACGCTGTGCGGAGTGATATGTTGTAAAAGAAGTATGCGGTTGATCTTGTCTTCGATATTGCCATAGTCCATTTTATGCAAGGTTTTCTTGACGAATTGTACCATGCGCTCGGCCCTTCCGTTGGCTGCAGGATGCGCCGGCGAAGTCAGCGCATGGCGAATACCGCGGTCCACCAGGTACTGTTCAAAGAACAGCGCGGTAAATTGGGGCCCGTTGTCGGATACCAGAACGTCTGGTAATCCGTGTGTTGTAAAAGTCTGTCTAGTTTCCTGATGACCGCTTCGGTTGTTGTATTTCTCATCTCATGGATTTCAAGCCAGTTTGAGTAGGCATCCACTGTTAATAAGAATGTGTGGCCTTTGGTAGGTCCCACAAAGNTGCATCTGTGACAAGCTTTGACCCAAGTCTCAATCTGTTTGTCGATGCCCGGCTACCACACATAGCTACATGCGAGGGCTTTCATGCGCACGATGCCGGGGTGGCCATCGTGCAAGGTTCTTAGTATAGATCGTCGTAGCTGCTCTGGGACAACGACTCTATCACCCCAGATAATGCAGCCCTTTTGGGAAAACAGTTCCGTTTGTCGATTTTTGAATGGGGTGTAGTCGTCAGGTATTTGGTCCAATGGCCATCTGCGCTCCAGCCAACTGAGGACTCGTGCTAAAATGGGGTCGCGTTTCATTTCCATCACGATATCTCAGGCTGTTAGCGGCGGTGTCCGAAGTTTCTCGATCTGCAGTGTTGTTACTGTCGGAGTGGGATCATCAATGGTCTCCGGAAGTGGTGCACGGCTCAATGCGTCGGCGTGGAGAATGGCCTTCCCCGGGCGGTGTTGCAACTTATAATTATAGGCAGCCAAGAATTCTGACCAGCGAGTCATTCTGGGGGATAATATATAAGGGGTTGGCTTATCTCCCGCTATTATTCCCAGCAAAGGTTTGTGGTCAGTCACTATGGTAAAGGCTCGGCCATACACATATTCATGAAATCTCTTAACAGCAGACACAATAGCAAGGGCCTCTTTATCAATCTGACTGTAATTGCGTTCAGCTTTTGATAGCGTCTTTGAGAAATAGGCAACAGGGGCTTCACTACCGTTTGGCAAAACATGGCTCAAGATGGCGCCAACTCCGAATGGTGGTGCATCACTCGTGATCGTTAAAGGCAAAGTCTAGTTATACTGCATCAGAACAGCGTCAGAAGTCAATAAATTTTTTACATTCCGAAACGCCTGCTCCTCTCTGTGACCCCATACCCAGGTTGCTTTTTTGTCCAACAAACGATGTAGGGGTTCAGCTACGGTTGCTTTGTGAGGCAAGAACATGTTATAAAAATTGATAAGGCCTAGAAACGCCTGGAGGTCAGCCTTATTACGGGGTCTTGGTGCATTTTTGATTGCCCAAAGTTTGCTATCGGTGGGGTGAATGCCGTGACAATCAAATATCCTAAAAATTCTACGCGATCCGTACAAAGTTGACACTTGCTTTTTTTAACTTTGAGACCTGAGTCTTTAAATCTCTGGAGAACCAACCTTAGACGATTCCTTAGTATTTTCCGAGTCGGGGCAGCGACTAACACATCATCAAAATATGGGACAACGCCTTTTATCCCTTGTAATAGTCTTTCCATCAAACTTTGAAAGATCCCTGGGGCCACACTCACTCCGAATTGGAGTCGGTTACATTTAAACGCACCTCGGTGCGTAACGATTGTTTGGGCCTCTGCCGTTTTTTTGTCTACCGGCAGTTGTTGGTATGCCTGGGCTAAGTCTAGTTTAGCGAAGACTTTTCCGCCTCCCAGGGAATGGAAGAGATGTTGTACCACCGGTACTGGACACGCATTTTGTTGAAGGGCGTGGTTCAGGGTGGCTCGTTAGTCCCCACAAATTCTTATCGATCCATCCGGCTTGATGGGTGTCACGATTGGGGTTTTCCAAGGAGAGTGATCGGTTGGTTCTAACACACCCTGGGCTATTAATTTATCAAGCTGCTCATCAATCTTTGGCTTAAGGGCAAATGGAACTCGACGAGGCTTAAGGCGGATGGGAGCTATTTTGGGATTGAGGTTAAATGATATCGGGGTCCCCTTGTACTTGCCTAGTTTTTCTGTAAAGACGTCCTGGAATTCTTGGACGAGGTCCTCTTCCCAGTCACTGTTGCACACTCGGTGAATGCCGGCTACTTCAATTCCTAGTGGAGCGAACCACTGGAGGCCTAACAGACGAGGCCGATCCCTGTCGATCACAGTCAGGGGTAGGAATGCTGTACGGTTCTGAAACGATATCCGGACTCAGCTGGATCCTTCAACTGGAATTCAATTTCCTTGATAGTCTTTAAGTATAAGTCTTTGGAATCTGAGGTCTTGCCACCGGACAGTAGGGATGAGTTGCTTGAGGGTCTTCCAGGAAACCATCGAGAGAGACGATCCTGAATCGACTTCCATCAGGCAGGGCCGGTTTTCGATGGCCACTTTCACCCAGATCTTCTTGGCATCAAGAGATGAGGCGTGACCGATCGTTATAGTTTGGTGAGCCTCTTCTCGCTTCGTTGAGTGGTTTAGGGGTTTGTTTCTTAGGAGTGGTTGTTCCATTGGTGGTTCACGGGTTCTCGCTTTACTGGACGGCTTCCTGTCGGTGGGCGATAGTTAGCCCCCTTCGGAAACTGGCTGGGTCCTAGTTTGCTTCTACATACCCATCCGATATGGCCTCTTTTCCCGCACACATGGCAGAGCGCGTCAAGGAATTTGCATTCAGATCGGGGGTGGCTTGCCCCACAACCAGCGCATTGGTGCTGGAATCTTTGGCATTGGTCCTGTTTGGACCAAAGTCAGTGGACCTCTTCGTCGCTTTCTGACGACAATTCGAGGTCCTCATGGTGGGCTGTTAATAGCTGACCCTCTGACTGAGGTGAAATTTCGCGGGCCAGTTGGTGAAGCGGGGCGTGGGTGCGGCGC
>BHEV01007608.1:0-23483 GCA_004319985.1 Emydocephalus ijimae
ACCATGGCTCAAGGAAGGAAGGAAGGAAGGAAGGAAGGAAGGAAGGAAGGAAGGAAGGAAGGAAGGAAGGAAGGAAGGAAGCCAGCCAGCCATTCAGCAGTCAGAAGAAGCAGCCTGTTGTACTGCATTCTAACCATCGCGCCACCACAGCTCTTTTAAGAAGAAATTGCTTGATCAGAGGGTTGGACTAGAAGACCTCCAAGGTCCCTTCCAGCTCAATTATGATTCTCATGGATTCAGATTCTGATTCTGATTCCAGTTCCGATTCTGAAAACCTGAAGCTTCGTATCCATTACTGTGTTACACTCACCTGGGAATTTGTATTGTCGGCGCAATTTCTCACAGAGTTACTGATTCTTCCAATGCCACTCTGGAGTCGTTTCTGCACTGAGAGCTTGCCAGACAAAGCTGGCCCTTATATATTTACATAAGCAAATAAAAGGACTCAACAAGCCCGCATCCAATCATCTTTGTGATACGAGGCCATTAAGTCCCTGAGCCCTTCATTGTTCAGCTCCGCTGACTCCCAATGACATCGTCTCATCACATCCAACATGCTGTGCCCACATAATTAGGCGAAGTAATGGCCCATGTGTTGTTGGTTACAAGCAACGTATTCGTTTGCTTGGTTTCTTTTAATCAGATCTTGTTATTGCATCCAAAACAATGACACAGAAATGTGTATCTCAGGCGCTTTTACTTGTGAGGGAAGTCACCCCTCCTAGAAGAATGAAATTGTCAACTCAGAAATATTTCTCTAGTCTTTTAGAGTTGTGGGCAGAAAGGGAGTCAGGGGAGCAGTTCATACCTTAAATATTTTCATAGATAATTGGTAGGCGGCTGAAGCTTCTGGTGAGCAAGATTATTACTGGAGAGCATGATTGATGACTCTTGGCTATGGATGTGTCCCATTGGAGAATCCAAGGGATAGGGGAAGACCAGGGTCAAGGGTGAGATGAATGATGTGTCTCAGTGTCAGCTGCATCCAGGTAACGCCGACTTGGTCACTCCTAAAAAATCATTTTTTTTAAACTCTGAGAGATGCGGCTAAAGACTCATGATTCAAATGGGGGTGGATTGTCGGAGCAGAAATATTTTGAGAAATATATTTTTAAAAAGGAAGACAATTATATTTCCCCTAAAAGAGAAATAGAAATCTTAAGGGAGATTTCATTCTTCCTTGTCTGGCCTACAAATGCTTTAGAAAATAGCTTGACCCCTTCCTCCTCTCTGTGGCAGCCCCTCAAATATTGGAGCACTGCTATCATTTCTTCCTTGGTCCTTCTCTTCCCTAGACTAGCCAGGCCCAGTTCCTGAAACTGTACATTGTATGTTTTAGCCTCCAATCCCCTAATCATCCTGGTTGCTCTTCTCTGCCCTCTTTCTAGAGTCTCAACATCTTTGTTATGGCATGGTGACCAAAACTGGATGCAGTACTCTAGGTGTGGTCTTACTAAGGCTTTATAGAGTGGTATTAGTACTTTCCTTGATCTCGATTGTATCCCTCTGTTAATGCAGTTTAGGATTGCATTGGCTTTTTTGGCTGCTGCCGCACACTGCTGACTCCTATTTAGCTGGTTGTCCACCAAGACTCCAAGATCCCTCTCCCAGTTACTGCTATTGAGGCTAGTTTCACCCAGTCTATATACGTACTTTTGGTTTTTCTTGCCTAAGTGTAAAACTTTTCTCTACACTGAATTTAATTTTGTTAATTAGTGCCCAGTGTTCCAGTCTGTCAGGATCCATTTGGATCATGAGCCTCTCTTCTAAGGTGTTGGCTATTCCGGCAAACTTGGTTGTCTGAAATGGTTTAGGGTTTCCTACCTGAGCAGGGGGTTGGGCTAGAAGACCTCCAAGACCTTCCAGCTCTATTCTGAGGGAGCGATTGAGTACCTGTAGTCAAAATCATGTTTTGCTGTCGTCCGTACCTTTCTGAACCTTGCTGAGAAGTCCAGATAACTTAAAGTTGCTATGGTTTAGAAACACCACTCTAAACTGGCATCTGCTTTTTAAAAAAAACAGTTAGCAGTAGGTGGGACAGACTGAAGGTGTCAGAGTTTTGGTGATTGTCAGAATATACAGAGTGCTGGTGGCACCTTCTGTTCCTTCCCACTGTATATCCTCTTTCATATTCCACTGTTCATGTGAAATTATTTCAAAGGCGCGACTGAGTGGATTAATGTCTACAAATCACGAAGCTCATCTGAAGCTGTCATTCGATGGGCTGCCATTTCGCCACCCTCCCTCGTTTTTAAAATGATACATTTCATTTTTAATCTGCATGGAGCCAGCTTGGATTCGACGAGAAAGGGGTGCAAAAGAGATGTGGGAATTAAAACCCATAAACTTGTCGAACACCAAAAGCAATTGGCAGAGAACTCATCTTTGATATGGTTTGGGCCCTTCTTGATCGCCTCCTGAAGGCCATAGATTATTTTAAGAGACAACTCCATCTTATTCTATGGATAATGGTTCAGATATTTCCCAATCGAGTGATATGTTCACTAAGAAGTGGCATGGATTTGATGGCGACCCATCAATCAATTGTCCAACGTCCGCATTTGTCAAGATTTTGGAAACTTAGCATGGAGATAAATCCGAAACATATTTTAAGTCAATGGGTAGAGCGTGATTATCCATATTGTGGAGGTGATTATGAATGACAAGAGTTGGAAGGGAGCATGGAGATCTTCTAATCCAACCCCCTTCTCAAGCAAAACTTCCTATATCATTTCAGACAAATGGCTGTCCAGTCTCTTCTTAAAAGCCCCTAGTTATGGAGCATCCACAACTTCTGAAGGCAAGTCATTCCGCTGGTTAATTGACAGAATAACAGAATTGGGAGGGAACTTGGAGGTCTTCTAGTCCAGCTCTCTGCTCAAGCAGGAAAACCTCTATCATTTCAGACAAATGGTTGACCAACCTCTGCTTAAAAACCTTCAGTGATGGAGCACCCATACCTTCTGGAGGGAAGATATTCCACTAATTAGCTGTCCTCACAGTTAGGAAATTAATCCTTAGTTCTAGGTTGCTTCTCTCCTTGATTAGTTTCCACCCATTGCTTCTTCTCCTACCCTCAGGTGCTTTGGAGAATAGTTTGACTCCCTCTTCTTTGTGGCAGCCTCTGAGATATTGGAACTCTACTATCAGGTCACCCCTGGTCTTTCTTTTCACTAGACTGGATGTACCCAATTCCTGCAACTGTTTTTGAATATTTATTGCAATCCTCCCGACCATCATCTCACAATTCTGACTACAGGGCCTTCATTCATACTGATACCAATACTAAGCAATAATTTTGACGCCAAATTTTGCCTGATTCTCTCATCCATTATCTCGGCTGTATGACCAGCAGATAGGAAATTTGATTGCCAAAAGACAAGGGTCAAAAAGAAAATCACCTTTACTTTGAACATCTCCATCTAAACCTTAATGAGACCACCCCTGGAATACTGCATTCATTGTTGTTCACCACATTACAAAAAAAAAAAGATGTTGAGACTTTGGAAAAAGTTCAGAGAAGGGTAACTAGAAAGATTAAAGGCCTGGAGACTAAAACATAGGAAGAAAGGTTGCAGGAATTGGTGTCAGCTTTGGAAGCCATGCTCCTACGCGGTGTTGTGGTTAGCCGGCAGCAGGCGCAGATGGCTTAGGAGAGCGAGGACTCAGATGAGGGGCCAGGACCATTAGGGAGTGGACTGCTGCCTTCAGGGATTGTGGGGGCTGGCAGCAGTGATGAGGAGGTTCCTGAGGAGCCTGTGCCAAGTGAACATGTGTGCAGGATTGCTCATAAGAAAGGGCAATTACAACAGCACGGGGGACTCAGGAGTAAGGCTGCAAGGTAATGACTCTTCCTTCAAGAAGATAAATGCCAGCTGTGAAAGAAACATACTTTGCAGAAGGCAAAGACATTTTGAAACTCCAGCCTCGTGGACATTCCAGTATCCTGAGTTTGTATTTAAAGATTCTTGTATTGCAACTTATTTCTTGTCTGTTATCTTTTGGCAAGTCTCGCACAGTTTGGCAAGGCTTGTGCTTATCACAACTAATTATTCTGCAGAAGCATGAAAAGGTTTCTGTTCCCTGTGGATTGTGTTTGATTTGTTAGAAAAGGGCGTGGGTCAGGGCACGCGGCCACATTTTGAGCCCTGGGAAAGTGGGAGGGTGAAAGTTCTTGGGGTATATGTGGTTTGACCAAATAACATTCTTTTTGTAGTTCAAGGTCATGCTATTGTGCACCTAAGTGAGGGGAAGTCTTCAGTTGGGACGGATGATGATTGGGGCATGTGATGTGATGATGGGTGTAGGGGGTTGGATTTGTAGTTTTGATTATTGCAAGGAAGCCCAGAATTTTCAGATTCGGGATTCTCCCAGTTGTGCCAGTTACTATTCAAATAAAAGATAACTTCTGAGCGATGTTTTGAGTTATTGGTTGGAGTGGAGGTTTGCTGGAACACTGAGAGTTGGGTTTGGCCAGTCTAGAGAAAAGAAGGATTAGGGGATACAGGATATCAGTATTCCAGTATTTGAGGGGCTTCCATGAAGAGGAATAGAACATTATTCTCCAAAGCACCAGAGGGCAGAACAAGGAGCAATGTGGATGGAAGCTCATCAAGGAGAGAAGCAATCTGGAATTAAGAAGAAATTTCATAAAGGTGAGAACAAATCAACGAATGAACAGCTTGCCTCCAAAAGTTGTGGATGCTCCATCAATGCTCCTTGTCTGAAATGATATAGGGTCTCGTGCTTGAGCACGGGGTTGGACTAGAAGACCTCCAAGGTCCCTTTCAGCTCTATTCTATTCTTTGGCCGTATGACAAGCTATGAATGCAGAATAAATACATTTTGTTCCAGTTTGGACATGCAGGGGACCTTTAACACCTCCTGCAAATAACCACTTAGAAATCGTGAAAGTTCCTTTATGCTCCTACAGCTACCCAATTACACCCCAGCCCCAAAAAGCAGATTGGAAAGCTTTGAATCAGGTTCAGGAACGATCTGAGGGCTAACACCAAGCCCTTGAAGGGTTTAGAAGTGTAGGCTTGATCTCAGCGGCAAGCAATGGAGGTTTCTGGCCATCTCTAGGGAGATGATAGCATTTGCTTCGAATACCCAGAGGTCTCCGAGTTATTGGACCTTAAAATTGCAAGATTATTATGTACGGCAAACCTATTTAGGTCATCTCTACAGTTTTCTCAAATGTTATTAGTTGTCATTTTTTTTCTCTTTTGCTCTCTTCTGCGTCTGATTTTTTTAAAAATTATTCTTTCTTTCTTTTCTTTCTTTCTGTCTCTTTTCCTTCCTTCCTTCCTTCTTTTTCTTTTTTTCATTTCATTTTCTTTTCTTTTATTTATTCATTTGTCAAGCAAGTATTAGATAACAGGTATAAGTATAAGCATGGTTATGAACGCATGAAATGGATACAAATAAAAAAAAGAAACAATAGGACAGGGATGATTATGCACGCCCCCCCCTCGACCTCTTAGGAAAGGGGTGAGGTCAATTGTAGACAGTCTGAGGTTAAAGTTTTTGGGGTTTGGAGAAGAAAGCACAGAGTCGGGGAGAGTATTCCAGACACTGACCACTCTGTTGCTGAAGTCAGATTTCCTGCAATCGAGTTTGGTGAGGTTTACCTTGAGTTTGTATTTTCTCCCTCTTTATTTTATTATTTATTTATTTTCTCCCTCTTTATTTCTTTCTGTCTCTTTCCCTTCCTTCTTTCCATTCTTCTTTTTCTTCTTCCATTCTTTCTTTTTTCTTTTTTTCTTCCTTCCTTCACTCCCATTTCTCCTTCCTCTCTCTCCTTCTCCCTCTCTCTGTCTCTCTCTCTCTTCCCTTTCTCTAAGGAGATTCTCAATCATCCAGGCCATGGTTGTCCCCAAACTACTTTTTCAAGAGGCAACCAGATTTCATTTTTCCTGCAGGAGGTTTTGCTTCTCATCCAACAACTGAAAAATCTTCTTGGATGAAAAGCGAAATGTCTTCAAGGAAAAACAAAGAAAGTCCAGTTGCCTCTTGAAAAAGCTCCTTTGGGACTTTCTCTCTCTCTCTCTCTCTCCCTTCCATCTTTCTTTCTTTCTTTCTTTCTTTCTTTCTTTCTTTCTTTCTTTCTTTCTTTCTTTCTTTCTTTCTTTCTTTCTTTCCAGACCTGTATACCCTGGAACTTTTCAGTTCCAGGTTTTCAGGAAGCCAATGAGACAAAGAAAGTAAATGGATGATTTGTTTATTTCTCTGAAAAAGGGAAAGATCAAGAAATGATTGAGAAATGGGGTTTGAGTCCGGTGAAGAAAAAGTTGAAAAATATCAATGAAAGGAATAGTAATAAAAAGAAGGACTGAGGGTGACATGATAGCCATCTTGCAACATTGGAGGGGCTGCCTCAAAGAAGAGGGGGTCAACCTATTCTCCAATATTCTTCAAAACACCTGAAGGCAGAACAAGAAACAAGAAAGATGGAAACTAATCAAGGAGAGAAGCAACCTAGAACTAAGGAGAAACGTCCTATCTATGGGAACAATTAACCAATGGAATAACCAGCCCCCGGAAGTTATGGGTGCTCCATCACTGAAGGTTTTCCAAAACAGACCAGACAACAATTTGTCGAAAATGGTGCAGGGTTTCCTTCTCAAGCCCAGAGGGTTGGATTAGAGGACCACCAAGGTCCCTTCCAACTCTGTTATTCTGTTATTGATCTTGCCTTTTCGACAAGATGACCGATATTTTTGAATTCTCTCCCAGATATACAGTAGAAGCTGCGAAGATACACTCAGCTAAAATAGAGCCAGAAGCTTCCACGCGACCATGAATTAGAAGTGGCTGGAGGTGATTTTTGAGGCATTCGTTTATGAAAGGTGTGACATTGTGAGTGCTTTTGACGTCTGGGGAAAAGGAAGCCAGAGAGGCACTTGTGAATTGGGGCTCTTTTTATATCCAAGTTGAATTTCTCCTCCTGGACATTCAAGACCGGTACTATATGTGGATAGAGAGATCTGAATTATACCCCAAGCCTGTTGGCCCAGGACATGTAGAGCAAAAAAATATCTGTATGGCCGTGATAAGACAGAAGCACCAACTTGATCAGTTGGCAATGGAGATGTGTTTCCATTCATTGTTTATTTAGAACAAAGGCAGAAGGAGGTAAAAAATTTTATGGAGGTAAAAAATGCAAAACAAAAGAGAAGAGGTTTATGTGTCAACTTTGGAAGCCATGTTAGCACCAGAAGCTTCCAACCCTGCCACATTCTTGAATGTGGGAAGTTGAGAGGGGAGATTTCATGGAGCATATGTGGTTAGACACAATAGCATTCTTCTTCTAAGTCAAGGTCATGTTATTTCTGCACCTGGCTGAGGAGTAGTAGAGGGGAACGATGGATGCTGATTGGAGCACGTGATGGAATGAGGGGTGCAGGGGGTGGATCTGTATTTTTTTTTATTTGTTGAAGGGAAACTCAGAACTTTCAGATTCAGGTTTTCCCAGATGTGCCAGTATAACTACTCTAATAAGAGGAAACTTTGAGAAAATGCCTGTCTCGGAATTTTGTGGTTGGAGTTTGTTTTTCTGGAACCCTGACATTATTAGTGTGGGGTACTTGGGGCTCTCTGAGCTTGGTGGCTTTCTTGCAGGTGTTTCATGATCCAACTACAGAACATCTTCAGTGCTAGAAGGTTGGAGGAGGAGGAGGAGGAGGAGGAGGAGGAGGAGGAGGAGGAGGAGGAGGAAGACAACGACTGTGGGGCACTTGGTGCTTTCTGACCTTGATTGCTTTCTTGCAAACATTTCATTACCCAATTTAGGAATGTCATTAGAGCTGGTAGGGAGGGGAGTTTGTGGAGAGGGGAGGGGAGGAGAAGGGGTCGTTAGTGCTCTCTGTGCTTGGTTATGTTCAGAGCTTTGCAGTGTTAAAAATAAACACAGATGGCAGATGCTTCATTCAATGTCTTTATAAATATAATAAGTAAATTTTACAAACCAATTGTAGATTTCTCCAACATGGAGCAAACTCAAACAGAAACATGCTGCAAGTAACTTCAGCAGAGCAGACAACAGTTTCACTTTAGTTCAGCAGGCAAGCAGAGGAGAGAAGCAATTTCATTTTCAACAGACAGACTCAGAGCTCAGCCTAGCTTCAGAGCTGCAGAGCTTCATATAGAGCCATGCCTAGGCTACTTCTAGTTTCAGTTTCCAAACAGTCCTCATTGGCTGACTTAGTTGCTGTGCCTATTCATTGGCTGACCTTGTTACCAACATGCTCTATTCCAGTTCATGAATGTACTCTGATAGGTTGTTTCCTTGCAGATGTTTCACAACCCAACTAGGCAATGTCCTCAATGCTAGAAGGGAATGGGATTTGCGGAGAGGAGGAGGAGGAAGAGGAGGAGGAGGAGGATGGTGACTGTAGTCCTTGGTGCTCTCTGAGTTGCCACAAAGAAGAGGGAATCAATCTCTTATCCAAAGCACCTGAAGGCAGGATAAGAAGCAATGGATGGAAACTAGTCAAGGAGAGAAGCAACTTAGAACTCATGAGAAATTTCCTGACAGTGAGAACAATTAACCAGTGGAACTCCTTGCCTCCAGAAATTGTGAATGCTCCAACACTGGAGGTTTTTAAGAAGATTGTACAGCCATTTGTCTGAAATGCTATAGGGGGGTTGGACTAGAAGACCTCCAAGGTCCCTTGGAACTCTGTTATTCTGTGTTTCTGTAACTTAGCCTTGGCTAAAGTTGTTACCATGCTGTATGGTGACATGGTGATGCACTCTCTCTCTCTTCTTCTCTCTCTCTCTCTCTCACACACAAACACACAGAAGAGGGGAGGGAGAGAGAGGGAGGAAGGGAGAGAGAAAATCCAAAATGAGACTATTATTGGGCTGAGAGAAGATGGCCAGAGGAGCAACACAGATTGATTTTTTCTACTCTAAATCATACTTTTGCCCAGATTGGAACAGCAAACCCACCTCTAACCAGCCTGTAGACAACCAGCCTCCATTTGTAAAATTGGGTCCAACAGATGTTGTGCATTAATCTGGGAGAGAGTAATTGGGTTTATACGCTTACAGCATCTCCCATCCATGGAAATCAAACTTTGTTACGAGGTGATCAAATTACCCCGGCTGGACCTAGGTGTCCTCAATCTATCCAGGCCTCTTTGTGGGCAATATTGATGCCCTGACATAGTAGCAGTTTGCATTAGATATGAGAAGGAGAAAGAAAAGGGGAAGGGGAAAGGAAGGAGAAGTGGTAGAAGAGGAGGAAGAGGAGGAAGAAGAAGGGGGGAGGAAGATCAGGAGCAGGGGAAGGAGAAGGAGGGAGTGGGAAAGAAGGAGAAGGATGAGAAGGAGGAAAAGGAAAAGAATAGGAGGAAGAAAGAGGGGAAGGATGGGAGAAAGAAGGGAAGGGAAAGGAGAAGCAGAAGAAGGAGGGGGAGAAGGGGAAGGATAGGAGGGAGAAGAGAGGGAGAAGGAGAGAGAGGGGAGGGAGAAGGAGAGAAGGGGAAGGATGGGAGGGAGAGGGAAAGGAAATGGGAAAGGACAAGGATGGGAGGGAGGAGAAGGAGAAGGAAAGGAGAAAGGAAGGAAGGGGAAGGAGGAGAAAGGGAAGGGAAAGGAGAAGGAGAAAAAGGAGGGGAAAGAAGGATCGGAGGGAGAGGGGAAGGAGAAGAAGGAGAAAGAGGGAGAGGCAAGGAAGGAGAAGGGGAGGGAGGATAGGGGGGACAGTGAATTGAGAAGGAGGAGAAGGATGGGAGGGAGAGGGGAAGGGGAAGGGAAGGAGAAGGGAGAAGAAAACCCCCACTCCGTTCTATCACTGATGATGTTACCTAGTTGGGTCACAAAAAGTCTGCTCGGAGAGCACCAAGGACCCAGCATTTCAACCCTGAGCAACGCATCTTCTCTTCTACCCATTCCTTGAAACGTACATCGGCTTCTGAGCTTTGGCCACGAATACATTCTAGAGATCAAGAGTTTTACAAGATCTCTCCAGCCATCCCTGTAGGGGAAACGGGACTGCAGAATGATTCTCGACCATCTTCAAGCCCCACAGAAGTTTTGCCTCCGCTCTGAACATCCTTCTCTCTCGCTTTAGGCAGAATTCAGCTTACCTAAGGCTATCTACAGCACCTCCTGCTCTGAGCTCAGTCTACTGGCCTTGCATGCTCCTCAAAAACATGAGAGATATTTCCCCCAGCAGAAAACTGTTGTTCTCACTTGAACACGCCACAAATTTCACTTCGGGCCAAATTTAGGGTTGATTAGACATGTTTCAGTTTCCAAACAGCCCTCAACTCTCACACACTGACAGGACGCTAGCCAGATGAATACCGATGGATGCTGGTAGGCAGAGGCACAATTCCCCCCCCACACTCCTTATTTTCCTCCCCCAAAACTAAGCCCAACCACATAGTTTCGTAGCGAAGCACAGGTATAGAACTAGTAAAAATATATTTTTTTTAAAAAAAGAAAGATGGAATCTTTCTAACATTTCCTTCCCTTCCTTTCACAACATCTTCAAATGCAGTGCCCCCACCCCACAAACACACAAACACACAGCCTCACACCTTTCCCAAGTGCTTTTAACTGCCAAACATCCACTCCCACCGGGCCAGCTAATGGTACTGGACACAATATGTGTGAACATCTCTTTGGAGTCTCTGGTCCGTAGGCGCTTTTCTCACCCCATCACATCGTGGTTTATTTAGTCTTCTGATCTTCCTACCATCTGTGCTCCCTCCAGGTCTTGTCATTTGGAAAGTCCTCTTAAATTTCCTGAATTTTTCCCACTGGCAGGGTTCTATTTCTAAACAAGCTGCAATAGCTTTTGGTCCAGGGTGACCCCTCTCAATGCTGCTCATAAATCGAAGGGCAGGAGCTTCATTGTTTTTTTTTTATTATTATTTATTTAGTTTGTCAAGCATGAATGAGAAAACAAGTATAAGTATGAACATAACATATAAACATATAAGTATAAACTGGTATAAGTATATACATAATAAATGAGAATGAATAATTGGGAAGAGTAGGACAGGGACGGTAAGCATGCTGGTGCGCTTATACACGCCCCCTCACTGACCTCTTAGAAATGGAGTGAAGTCCACGGTAGACAGTTTAAGGTTAAAGTTTTCTTACAGACTGTGATGACCCAGAGTGGGATACAAAAGAAACACAGTCACAGAAAACAGGTGAAGCCCCTTTTATTCCTTCACTTTGCTTCCAAGCTCTGACAATTCTTGATGGAAGACAAAAAACTCCCACACAAACAGTTACAAGAAGAAGGGAAAAAGCAAAGGCAAGATAAGGGCTGGAGGACGTCCACAGATAACACACACTGGGAAGGACACCAAACTCAGAGAGGAACCATCAACTAGAGATATTTCCATGCTTTGTTTCCAGCATTTGCCAGTACGCAGGCCCAAACTCTTATTCAGTTGTCACAGCTGCAGCCCATGAAGAGGATCAAGGCCCTCTCCTCCCGAGTAGACCATGTCTCTCCCTTATCCTCTCCTCCCCACATGTCCTAGGATGGATAGGGGATGGGCCTGGGTCCTCTTCTGACTGCTCAGCCGGCCTCTGCCCTTCCCCAGCCTCCTCCACAACCTCTGGAGCCACACTTCCACTCCCTGTCGGCTGTTCCTCCTCTCCCTCAGAGTCAGTCTCCACCAGGGCCAGGGCCCACACATTTCATTACCCAACTAGGAAACATCAGTGGTCGCCTAGCACTGACGATATAGCCTAGTTGGGTAATGAGACGTCTGCTAGAAATCCCAAAGGTGCATTTTCAAGAGGCATCTGGATTTCCTTTGTTTTCCCTGGAAGACATTTCACTTCTCGTCCAAGAAGCTTCTGCAATTCTGAAGAAGCTTCTTGGATGAGAAGCGAAACATCTTCCAGGAAAACCAAAGTAAGTCCAGCTGCCTCTTGAAAAAGCACCTTTGGGACAACCACGACCTGGATGGCTGAGAATCTCCATAGACAGCTTTCTGCAAGAAAACAGTCAAGCTCAGAAAGCATCAAAGATCCCACAATTCCAAGTAGCTTTAGATTAGAAGGACATCTAAAGATAGCAAGTTGGGTTGTACATCCATATCCCTAGAAGTCTCTTATTTATTTTATTTATTTATTTAGTTTAGTTTGTCAAGCATGTATGAGAAAACAAGCATTAGTATGATGTTCTGACCCAAACCCCTTTCCAATAAGACAAACAATAACTAAAGGGAACAGAAACCTTTTAATGAGTCTTACGAATCCATGGTTAAAAGGCGGCTGCCAACTTATTAACTTTGATAAACACAAACCTTGCTAAAACTGTACAAAACTACCAAGAATCACAGATAAGAAATATTTCACAACACAAGAGTCTTCCAATATCAACTGTAATGTCCACAAGGCTGAGTTTCAAAATGTCTTTGCTCCCTGCAAAGAACGTTCACTTCACAGCTGGCTTTTATCTGCTTGAGGGAGGGTCCATTACCTTGCAGCCTTACTCCCAAGTCGCCCGTGCTGTTACAGCTGCTTTTTCCTGTGAGCAATCCTGTGCACATGTTCACTTGGCACAGGCTCCTTGGGAACCTCCTCATCACTGCTGCCAGCCCCCACAATCCCTGAAGGCAGCAGTCCTAATGGTCCTGGCCCCTCATCTGAGTCCTCACTCTCCTCAGCCATCTGCACCTGCTGTTGGCGAACCACAACACATGAACACAACATATAAACATATAAGTATAAACTGGTATAAGTATATGTTGTCCCCAAAATTAGGCTCTTGCTTGGTGTCGAAGCTGATAAGTCACTGGACACAAGGTGTGGTACAAAATGATGCTTTTATTTTGGTGCCAAGATATAAGGACTCTGGCTCAAAAGCTAACCGAAGGGCCTTGATGAGAATCTTACAGCAATTTTTATAATCAGGGGGTTCTCCTAACAATACACGCATAACAGATACCATTGATTGGTTATTTGGATCTCAGCTCCCTACATAGCTTAATGTTGTATCACGTGTGTTTCACCCCAGCGTAGTAATTAATGACACGTACACAAAATTCTTGAAACCCATGTCTCAAGGTCAGAAGATCTCTCTGAGTTGAGAAACTCCTCAGATGTTTTCCTTCTTTCTTCAGATCACTGTGCTTTATTTTTATACACTAAAAGAAGCAGTGTGCTTAGACACAAGAGTCTTCCAATACCAACTGTAATGTCCACAAGGCTGAGTTTCAAAATGTCTTTGCTTCCTGCAAGGAACGTTCACTTCACAGCTTTTATCTTCTTCAAGGAGGGTCCATTACCTTGCAGCCTTACTCCCAAGTCGCCTGTGCTGTTACAGCTGCTCTTTCCTGCGAGCAATCCTGCATGCACGCCCAATATTTGTTTAAACCCCAGAAATTACAGCATTGTAACAGTACAGAATTTGGCTAATACATGTATGCTTTAAGAAACATGCAGGTGTGTGAATTGAGGCATATTGTTGACACCCTGCTAGCTTTTCTGTTATTCTAAAATAGCATAGCTTCTGAATCTGAGGGAAAACCCCAGACTTTCAGCATAGCACAAATAGAAGAGAGATAGAACAGAGAAAAGGTTAACAAATAAGTCATAGAAAGGTCTCTGGTCAAGTCAGTGTGCCGATTCTTTGACCATTGACTGTTTCCAACACCCCAGGTCACAGGCATCTTGCAAAAGGTGCCAGCTATGTGGCTTTGGGGGGATTTTTCTTATAAGCCAGCTATTCTTGTTCCTAATAAATGAGTACGAATAAATGGATAAATGGGGACAGTAAAACAGGGATGGAAGGCATGCTGATGCGCTTATGCACACTGTTAAGTCCTGAGCATGGGCGCAAGGAACGGAGACGAGACATTGAAGGGTGACTTCAACTCTTTATTGTGAAATAAGAACAGAGCAAATACTTGGACAGCAGCAGCTCTTTTATAGAGCTGGCTGCTGTCAAAACAACCAATTATTTGAGTTTACCGCTTTCACAAGCGTCCAATCTGAGGGGCCCGTTAACAGCCAATCAGACTGGCCAGAAATGACCAATCACGACTCGCTATTCGCAGGCCAATGAGGAGTGCAGGATTACGAGCCTGCTGCAAAGTAAAGCTATTTAGGGTTGTTACTGCTGCGTTGGCTTAGTCCATAACACCCCTCCTCCCTAGGTTCCGTCTGAGGGGAGGGGTGATGTATTCACGTAAATAGGCAGGTCACTTCACCTGTCTGCTCGACCTGTGCTGTTCCACCGGTTTCTGTCCTGGCTCTGGTTCCAGTGGGCTGCTGGCTGGGCTGGCTGGTACAAACAGTCCCGCTGTTCCTTCGAATGGCTCTGAGCTGCTCTCCCTGCTTACGCCAGTGCTGTCTTCCGGGTTCCCTGGATCTGTTTCCATCGCAGTGCTGTCACGTGGTGAGGCCACTCCCTGGCTCGGTTCTCCTTCTGGCGGTGAGTATCCCCTGGTTGGTTGTGTAGACTGCTGGGTTTCGATTGTTAAGTCATCTGTTATTTCTTTTTCGGCCTCCTCAATGTTCCTTTCCCCCCCCCCCAGTTAGAGATTCAGGGGCTGAGATAGGACTAGGTGCTAGTCTGGAATGGAGTTGGTCGATGTGGTGCTTCCACATCTTACCATCTGCAGTTTGTAGGCGATAGGATCGGGGTCCCGTAAGTTGCGTTATGGTAGCGGGGACCCACAATGGGTCACCTGAGAAGTTTTTCGCAAACATGGGGTCACCTTCCTGGAATGCCTGACACTTGCTGCTAGATCCTGGGGGTTGTTCAGGTGTGTAGTTTGGGTGGAGGCGATTGAAGTTTCCGGCCCATCAGGAGTTCAGCTGGGGTTCTGTTCATAGTACTGTTTGGGATTATGTGCTGGAGGAGAAGCATCCGGTTTATTTTGTCGTCAATGTCGCCATGGTCCATTTTGTGCAAAGTCTTTTTTACAAATTGAACCATTCGCTCAACCCTACCATTGGCCACAGGGTGAGCTGGCGATGTTAAGGCATGGCGGATGCCCCGATCTGCCAGGTACTGTTCGAATGGCAGGGCAGTGAATTGGGGGCCATTATCAGAGACCAGGACATCTGGCAATCCGTGGGTAGTGAATAGCTTATTTAGTTTTTTAGTGACCACCTCTATGGTGGTGCTTTTCATCTTGTGGACCTTGAGCCAGTTTGAAAAGGCATCCACTGTTAGGAGGAAAGTGTGTCCTCTTGTGGGTCCCACAAAATCGATGTGAATACAGGACCAAGGGCCTCGAGGCATTTCCCATTGAGTTGGGGGAGTTTTTGGAGGATTAGAATGAGTCTCCTGGCATTTGCTGCACTTTGCTACCCAGGTCTCTATCTGTTTGTCTAACCCAGGCCACCATGCGTAACTCCTGGCCAATGCCTTCATCCGCACGATGCCTGGAAGTCCATCGTCAACATTTTTAATACCTTATGTTGCAATTTCTCTGGGATTACAACTCTGTCTCCCCACAAGATGCAGCCCTTTGGGGAGAAATAGTTCTGTCTATCGATTCCTGAATGGCTTGAAAGTGTCATTGGGTGCGCTGAGCGGCCAACCCCGTTCCACCCAACTGAGGACTCATGATAAAACAGGGTCCTTTTTTGTTTCTGAGGCGATGTCTTGAGCAGTCAGTGGCGGCGATTTGAGGGTTTCGATTTGCAATACAGTTAAGGTTGGAGCTGGGTCCTCTTTGACGTCTGGTAGTGGAGAGCGGCTCAAAGCGTCAGCGTGGGGAATGGTTTTCCCCGGGCGGTGTTGCAATCAGTAATCGTAGGCGGCTAAAAATTCTGACCAACGTGTCATTCTTGGTGATAAGATATGGGGAGTTGGTTTGTTTCCCGCCAAAATACCAAGTAGCGGCTTGTGGTCTGTAATTATGGCAAAGGGTCTCCCATACACATATTCATGGAAACGTTTAATTGCGGATACAATAGCGAGAGCCTCTTTATCAAGTTGACTATAGTTCCTTTCGGTCTTAGACAAAGTTCTCGAAAAGAACGCAATAGGTGCCTCATTCCCATTTGGTAGGACATGGCTTAAAATGGCTCCCACTCCGAATGGTGAGGCGTCACAGGTAACCGTCAAGGGTAGAGTCTCGTTGTATTGCATCAATACAGCATCGGAGGTTAAGAGGTCTTTTACTTGTTGGAATGCCCTTTCTTCACGCCGTCCCCAGACCCAGGGAGCCTTTTTGTTGAGAAGTCTATGTAGGGGCTCGGCTACGGTTGCCTTCTGGGGCAAGAAGATGTTATAAAAGTGAATGAGTCCCAGGAAGGCTTGGAGGTCTGTCTTATTCCTAGGTCTCGGGGCGTTTTTGATTGCGGTTAGTTTTTTTTCGGTGGGGTGGATTCCCTGTCTGTCGAGAAGGTATCCCAGGAACTCCACTCTCTCCGTACAAAGTTGACACTTGTCCCTTTTTACCTTCAGACCAGCGTCTTTAAATTTCTGAAGAACTTTTCTGTGTCATTGTACTAATAACTCTTTAGTGGGGGCAACTATTAGGACGTCATCAAAATAAGGCACGACACCTTTTATGCCTTGTAATAGTCTCTCCATCAAACTTTGGAAAATGCCAGGTGCCACGCTTACTCCGAATTGGAGTCTATTGCACTTGAAGGTGCCTCTAAATGTAACTATTGTCTGGGCTTCTGCAGTTGTCGCATCTACAGGTTGTTGCTGGTACGCCTGAGCTAAGTCCAATTTCGCAAATATTTTTCCGCCACCCAGGGAATGAAGAAGGTGTTGGACCACCGGTACTGGGTAAGCGCTCTGTTGAAGAGCATGATTTAGGGTGGCCCGGTAATCCCCACAAATTCTTAACGAACCATCTGGCTTCATGGGCGTTACTATTGGAGTTTCCCAGCGGGCATGGTAAATCGGTTCCAATACGCCCTGGGCTATCAGTTTATCAAGCTGCTCGTTGATCTTTGGCTTGAGGGCAAAAGGCACCCGGCGAGGCTTAAGCCGAATGGGAGCTACATTGGGGCTGAGATTAAATGATATAGGGGTCCTCTTGTACTTGCCTAATGTTCCTGTGAACATGTCCTGGAATTCCTGGATGAGAGCCTCTTCCCAGTCATCACTTCTGGTTTGGGGTATGCCGGCTAGTTCAATCCCGAGTGGGCGAACCACTGTAACCCTAACAAACTGGGTCAGTCACGACCAATGACAGTCAGGGGAAGCGTCGCGGTGCAGTCCTTGAAGGATACTTGGACGTGGCTGGAACCGACAACTGGAATTCTGTTTCCCTGGTAGTCTTTTAGGATGATTCGTTGAGTGCTGAGGTCCTGGCGGCAGATGGCAGGGATCAGCTGTTTGAGGGTTTTCCAGGATACCATCGATAGGGATGATCCCGAATCGACTTCCATCACGCACGGTCGATTCTCAATAGTAACCCTTACGCGGATCTTTCTTGCATCGAACGATGAAGCGTGGCCGATAATAATGGTTTGGTGGGCCTCTTCTCGTCTCGTTGAAGAGGCAGGTGCTCGATTTCTGTAGTAGTAGTGGTTGTTCCATTGGTGGTTCAGGCGGTCCCGATTCTCAGGAGGTTTGCCTGTCTCCCGGTGGAGGTTGTTCTCCCTTCGGCTGGGATTGGACTCTCACTTGCTTCTGCAGACCTTCGCAATGTGGCCTCTTTTCCCGCAGGTACAGCAGAGTGCGTCGAAGAATTTGCAGTCTGATCGCGGGTGGTTTGCCCCGCAACCAGCACATTGGTGCGGACGTCTCTGGTTCCTTTGTTCTCATTCCGAGCGGAGCTGGTTGACCTCCTCTTCCTCACTGTCTGAGGATGACTCGAAGTCTTTATAGTGGGTGGTGATAGCGTGCTTCTCAGCAGCAAGCGGGCTATCGTTAGCGAGTTGGTGAAGCGGTGCGTTCGCTCGGCACATTCGAGCGGCTGACTTCCTGGTTGCTTCTGCAGCAGTAGCGTCAGCGATGACATCCGTAAGGCTGATGTCTCCTTTCGCCATAAGTTTACTCTGCATGTGCGGTGCATCTAATCCCAGAACTATGCGGTCTCTCAGGGCTTCCTCGAGGTTTGCAAAACCACAAAGGCCTCCTAGGTTCCGGAGGTCGGCTACGAAATCCCCAACGCTCTCGTTCTTCCGTTGGTCCCTCTGGTAAAACTCGTGTCTTTGTATCAGTGTGGGTACTGCGGGTGCGTAATGGGCCCAGAGGATTGAGACGAGGGTATCCCAATCCATGGTCTTCATTTCCACCGGTTTGGCAAATGCTTTAGCCATTTTGAAAACAGCGGGGCCACAATGAGTCAGGAACACCGCTCGTTTCTTGGCAGGCGTAGCATCTTTTAAATTGTTGGTCTCCAGGAACATCTGGAAGTGATCTATATACGAGTCACAGTCTTCGGTTGCTGGGTCGAATGGAGCGGGTGGTATGGCGCCGCTGGTCATCTTGCCGTTTGTTGCGTGTGCTCTTCAGCCACGTGCTCTGTCTTGTTCGATGCGTTCTAGTCAGCTCTATCATTTCCGCATCCCATCCTCATCGCCAGTGTTAAGTCCTGAGCATGGGCACAAGGAACGGAGACGAGACATCGAACGGTGACTTCAACTCTTTATTGTGAAATAAGAACAGAGCAAATCCTTGGGCAGCAGCAGCTCTTTTATAGAGCTGGCTGCTGTCAAAACAACCAATGATTTGAGTTTACCACTTTCACAAGCGTCCAATCCGAGGGGCCCGTTAACAGCCAATCAGACTGGCCAGAAACGACCAATCACAACTCGCTATTCGCTGGCCTATGAGGAGTGCAGGATTATGAGCCTGCTGCAAAGTAAAGCTATTTAGGGTTGTTACTGCTGCGTAGGTTTAGTCCATAACACACACACCCTTACAGGCCTCTTAGGAATGGGGTGAGGTCCACGGTAGACAGTTTAAGGTTAAAGTTTTGGGGGTTTGAGAATGTAACAACAGAATCAGGTAGTGAGTTCCAGGCGTTGACCATTCTGTTGCTGAAATTGAATTTTCTGCAATTAATTTTGTATCTATTGTTTGCCTGGGTGTTATTGTGGTTGAAGCTGAAGTAGTCATTGACAGGAAGGACATTGTAGCAGACAATTTTGTGTACTAAGCTTGGATCCAACCATAGGTGGTGTAGTTCTAGGTTGTCCAGGTCCAAAGTTTCAAGCCAGGTAGCATAAGGTATTCTATTACGAGCGGAGGAGTGGAGGATTCTTCTTGTGAAATACCTCTGGACTCGTTTTGTGACGGTGGCAGGCCAAAATCCATATGCCATCCATTTGTGTGTGATTTGGGGGGAGGGTTGGGAAGGAGGGAGAGAGACAGGAGAGGAGAGGACATGGCTTGATCGAGTTCTCAGACACGATGCTTTTCTTGGTTTTTATAACAAAGAGATAGCCCAGAGGGGAACAGCCATGAAATTGACTGGAAAATTGCAAGAATGTGACAGTAGAAAAAATAAAGGCTTAGAAAAAGAAAAAAAAAATCTTCTTTATGCTGGTCCAAACCCGGAAAAATGCTCAAATGTGTTTGCCTTCCAAACCCTATTTAATCAAGAACTGGTTCCATTTAGGCACATTCTGTAAATATTCCTTCCTCCCTATGTTACTGGCATGTTGGAGAGACATATATGTAACAGTAGCTCTGTACCCATGCTTCGCTATGAAACTATGTGATCAGGCTTAGTTTGGAGGGAGGAAAATAAGGGGGAAAATTGTGCTCCAAGCATCCGTTGCTATTCTTCTGACTAGCATCCTGTCAGTGTCTGGGAGAGTTGAGGGCTGTTTGGAAACCGAAACATGGAAACTGAAACAGTATTTGCTGTGTGAGCAAGAAGGAGACAGCAAGGAGCCTGGGTGTGGCTTAGCTCAACTTTTCTGTCCTAAAGCTGCTTGGTGCTGTGAAACTAAAACTGAAACTCCTCTGCTTGTGTTTTGCATTTGGAACAGATTTCTTTTCAGGTGGGGAGGGGGAGTAGAACTCCTTAGCATCAGAGCATGTTAATAATAATAATATAGGAAATACTAAATGCTCTGATAGTCATTTTGAAAAATCCTTTTTTAGTGAGCCCCTAGAAGGCAAGAGGAACATAGGTGCCAAATTTCAAGTTTGTAGGCTTTACACTTCTGGAGATTTTGTGATGATGCATGAGTGGTATTTTGCTTTTATATATATAGAAGATATAGTCAGCTATCCCCAAAGGTGATTTTTTTCAAGAGGCAACTGGACTTTCTAGTTTTTCTTAGAAAAAAGTCCAATTGCCTGTTGGAAAAAACAAAACACCTTTGGAACAACCATGATCTGGATAACTGAGAATCTCCATAGTCATATATGCAGCTATGTGTGTAAATGTGCATATCTCACACCTTCTCCTGTAATGGCCAGTTCCTATAATTAGCAAGAGCACGTAGATTTATATACAGCTTTGTAGTACATTCCAGCCCCTCTCTAAATGGTTTACAGAGTCAGCCTCTTGCCCGCAACAATCTGGGTCCTCATTTTACTGACCTTGGAAGGATGGAAGGCTGAATCCACCTTGAGCTGGTCAGGATCGAACTCCTATCAGTGGGCAGAGTTCGATTGCAATAATGCATTCTAACCACAGTGCCGCCATGTCTCTTAATTGCAAGTTTTGGAGATGGTTATCAGTTATGGTTGCTTTTGATGGCCTCCTCCAATTATTTTGGGATGTACTGTATGTTATCCCTCTCTTGGAAAATATTGTCCAATGACCTAGGTCTCGGAGAAAGGTGTAAGTCTGGGAAAAGGAAGGAAAGACAACAGGATGGCCAGCAGAAATGATAGCAGTCTTCCAGTATTTGAGGGTCTGCCACAAAGAAGAGGAGGCAACTTATTTTCCAAAGCACCAGAAGGTGAGACAAGAAACAATGGATGGACATTCATCAAGGAGAGAAGCAACCTAGAATTAAGAAGAAACTTCCTAACAGTGAGAACAATTAACCAGGGGAAATGGCTTCTTTTTAGAAATTGTAGGTTCTTCATCACTGGAGGTTTTTAAAAACTGACTGGACAAACACCAATCTGAAATGATATAGGGTCTTCTGCTTGAGCAGGGGATTGGACTAGAAGACCTCCAAGGTCCCTTCCAGCTGTATTCTGATTGGATGGATGGATGGTGGAGGAACTGAGATATAGTGGCTACAAGGACACTATTGGAAGATTTGAAGGACCAGGTTGGGGATAGATCCTACTGGAAAATATCAATCTATGTGGTCACTAAAAATAGCAATGACTTGATGGCATATAGTCTGTCTGTTGCTCTGTCTATTTATCTATCTATTTATCTATCCATCCATCCATCCATCCATCCATCCATCCATCCATCCATCCATCCATCCATCCATCCATCCATCTATCTATCTATCTATCTATCTATCTATCTATCTATCTATCTATCATCTATCCATCCATCTATATCTATCTGTCTGTCTGTCCGTCCGTCTGTCTATCTATCTATCTATCATCTATCCATCCATCCATCCATCCATCCATCCATCCATCTATATCTATCTATCTATCTATCTATCTATCTATCTATCTATCTATCTATCTATCTCTCTATCTATCTATCTATCTCTCTATCTATCTATCTGTCATCTACCTATCTCTACATCTATCTATCTATCTATCTATCTATCTATCTATCATCTATCTATTTATCTATCATCGATTTATTATCTTCCATTTATCTATTATCTCTCTACCGGTATCTATGAACCATTTTTTTCTCTGTCTACTCTATATTTCTCTGTGATCTTTCTCTATCTAGCATCTATGTCTGACTATCTGTCTGTCTACTTATCTATCACCTGTGTCAATATATCATCCATCTATCTGTATATCTTTCTATGATCTCTATCTATCCATCCATCCATCCATTCATCCATCCATCCATTTGCATCCATCCATCCAACTGTCTGTCTGTCTATCCATCCATCCTTCCATCTATCCATCATTCCAACATAGTAGGTTAAGTCGATATATCAAAGGTTCACCGTAGCTCTTTCAGCAACAGTGACTCTTGCTACTGAATTGACCCATTTGGGGTTTTTCCCAGTCTGCTGAATATATAAACAAACACATATACAAACAGAAACACACACACACATACATAGACCACTTATGAAATCATGGATGTCTTTGGGGTGGTAGATAAGTAATAGGATGGTGTAAATGACATAATTGATGTCATATCTGGGAGGTTGTCATGAGGCGTGTGGCATCACATGGTTTAATTTTTATTTTATTTTATTTTTGCCAACTCCACTTGAGCTTGTTTCGCATTCAGTGATATGAATGGCAAATAATTTGAAACCATTTTCCTGGCAGTCACTATAACAACAAAACAAGAAAGGTCTCTCCCTGATCTGCACCATGGGGATGACAAAAGAGAGTCGTTCTTGCAAGGTTACTAGGATGATTATTGATGCTGTAGGGGTAGTTAGTTCAGTACTTAAGAAAAGCACAAAATGCCCCTTTGGATACCACAAATTTTCCTCCTGGTTGTTGAAATCCCATTCATTTCCTGGATTTACACAAAACATTCTGTCTGAAATGAACTGAGCAGAGTTGGACTCACACAGCATGAGGAGGAAGGGAGAGAGGGAGGGGGACAGAAAGAAAGGGAAAGTGAGACAGAAAGAGAGAAAGAAAAAAGGGAAGGAAGAAAAGAAGAAAAGAAAGAGAAAGGAGGGAAGGTGAAATAGAGAGTGAAAGCGAATGAGAGGGAAGGAAGGAAGGAAGGAAGGAAGAAAGGAAGGAAGGAAGGAAGGAAGGAAGGAAGGAAGGAAGGAAGGAAGGAAGGAAGGAAGGAAGGAAGGAAGGAAGGAAGGAAGGAAGGAAGGAACACATGTAGGGAGAGATGGCAGAAGGAAAGGAAGGGAGGGAGGAGGGAAGGAAGAGGAAGGAAGAGGAAGGGAGGGAGGGAGGGAGGGAGGGAGGGAGGAAGAAAGGAAGGAAGGAAGGAAGGAAGGAAGGAAGGAAGGAAGGAAGGAAGGAAGGAAGGAAGGATAACATTAACCAACTTACAATGTTATTTAGCATGGACATTTTAGGTTGAAGTGCATTGTCTACTGCCAAAGCCTTTTGAATTTGTGGGTGGATACATAGATGGATGGATAGATGGATGGATGGATGGATGGATATATAATGTTCTTAAGCCAGTTACCCCAGTTCCAACAACATATTGACTTCCCCTCTGCTCCAAACACATTGAAGGCAATGTTTTCCTACCACTCTCTTTAAAAGTAATTGATTGCCCATTGCCCTGAGTGTTTTGAGAATAAACATCATTAACTAGCCATTTTGATAAATAAATAATTGTCACACCCAATCGGGTTCTAATAGCCAGGAGGAAAAAGTCACAAAAGTGTATGCTTTGTAATGAAATGTGTGGGTCAAAAAAGACTCCTTTTGATTTTGTCAGGAAAAAAAAACTAAGAAAGGAAAGGAAGGAAGGAAGGAAGGAAGGAAGGAAGGAAGGAAGGAAGGAAGGAAGGAAGGAAGG
>BHEV01007610.1:984-14931 GCA_004319985.1 Emydocephalus ijimae
ACCAGCTGACAGGTCCCCACTCGTACCGGCTACAAACAACCGACGGACGAGCATGGAAACGCCACATCGATCAAATAAGATCGAGAACAACCACAGGAAACACAACCGACACACAAACAGACACAGACAGCCCCCATAACACAAACCAAGAGGGGAGGGAATACCCCGGGAACCAAAAACCAATAGAAAGAAACCAGCTATACTCACCGGAAAGCAGCCAGCTCGAAGCCTTACCAGGGAGAAGCAGCCAGGCCATCTCGACCAGCCCAGAAAGACCAGGCGGGAGTGGCAACAACCACAGCTCAACCAGCCCGGGTAGACCGGGAGGGAGCTGCGATGAAAGGCCCAGCGAGGCCTTCCAGGCGGTTCCATCAACGAGGCAGAGAGCAACACAGAACCCGACCGAACCGGCCGGGAACCAAGCAACAACTAACCTGCGCAGATCAAGTAGGCAAGTACGAAGCCCCGCCTACTTATGGGACTACGTTACGTAGGACCATACCAAGAGGGGAGGGGTGTTCTGTACAGTCATTAGCATACTTGCAAGCGCCGCACTGTGATTGTCCAAAGCGCACGGCGATCTCATTGGCCAAGCGAGCCGCACTGATTGGCCCATAACGAATCTCCCGCAATTGGTGGAAACTAATCATGGGAGATTCAAAGTGGTGCCATTGGCCGTGGCCGCCGCGGCTAGAGAATAAAAGCCGCTGTTTTTCCCTTTGAATCCCGAGCCAATCTCGGGACCTAATAAAGAGCTGAAACTGAGTCACTGGCNCGCAGATCAAGTAGGCAAGTACGAAGCCCCGCCTACTTATGGGACTACGTTACGTAGGACCATACCAAGAGGGGAGGGGTGTTCTGTACAGTCATTAGCATACTTGCAAGCGCCGCACTGTGATTGTCCAAAGCGCACGGCGATCTCATTGGCCAAGCGAGCCGCACTGATTGGCCCATAACGAATCTCCCGCAATTGGTGGAAACTAATCATGGGAGATTCAAAGTGGTGCCATTGGCCGTGGCCGCCGCGGCTAGAGAATAAAAGCCGCTGTTTTTCCCTTTGAATCCCGAGCCAATCTCGGGACCTAATAAAGAGCTGAAACTGAGTCACTGGCTCCGAGTCTCCTTTCCCGCGAAGGACACGACAGAATCCATTAACCAATCATATGACTATATCTGATTCGCTTTTGAATACAACTTCTAACTGGAAACAATAATGACTTCTTATTTTATATTTCATGTCAAAAGTTAGTTTGCCTTAAAATGATTCTCCCTTCCAAACTCCACTATGCTTTCAGCTAATATTTGATATAGTTTACATCAACACACATTGATGTATTTATTTACTAAGATTAATTCTTCTGATGGGTACATTATTAAGCAAACTTACGTAGTATAATACTACTTTAATAAAAGTTCCCTGTTGTTCCTGCAGTTGTTTCATTATTGCTCCTCTGAATTATCCCCAGAGCATCCCAGAGGCAAATTTTTCTTCCCCATATTCTATATCTGACAGAGCTTTAGAATTCTTATTGCACTTATACAAAGGAAGTGGAAAGAATTAGAGTATACCCTAAGGGAATTCCTGAGGAAGCAACTTAAATTCTTCCCCCTTAATATAGCACATAGCACAACTGCAGTTGTTCCAATGTAGCTTCTGATCTCAAGCAGGTAGTGTTACCTCACAACTACTTTGGCAGACTTCCATTGGGAGGAAAAAAGATTTCTAATGGACTGAATTGGAGTGCCAAGTAAAGATTTGTGACACAAAGTTGATTATCCAATGCCACACAAATTCCATCCTTAACAGAAAAGGGCACTAGAATTAGGTATCACTTAAGTAAAATTAAAGCATTTGTTGGCAAAATTAAATTTGTAAACTTGTTGTGAAACACAATGCCAGTACTATTTAACTGCTAAAAGCAAAGCATGAATATCTGATTCTTGCTAGAATAGTAGGATATGGTACAGAAATGGAAAAATCTCCAGCTTTTTCTCTATTTGGTATTTGTAGATTTCATCTTCCAATGAACTCCATATGCACTGATTAGTCTCTTCCCTGACATCCCTTGAACCAAAAGTCACTGACCGAGTGACCCATAATTGAATATGTCAACCCAAATTAAAGAAATG
This sequence comes from Emydocephalus ijimae, assembly GCA_004319985.1. Lineage (NCBI taxonomy): Eukaryota > Metazoa > Chordata > Lepidosauria > Squamata > Elapidae > Emydocephalus > Emydocephalus ijimae. The sequence goes on from BHEV01007610.1 coordinate 3,115, forward strand.
GAGATCCAGGGTATCATATCTAAATTAATATCCTGACTTTGCATATAGGCCTTTTGCTCTACCAATTAGGAAAATAAAAGATAATACTGTTGGAAACTGAAAGAGACACTCTCAAGGCTGAAAGTCTTGTAAATTAAACAGACCTTGACAGTTGTCTCATTTGATTGCATTCTCCAAGTGCACAGAACTTTATGAAATGGCCCTCTGGAGAATGAAAATGCTACTACAGAAATTCATTGTTCTTTCTTGATGACAAAGTCACATTTCCTTTGGAATTAAAATGAGAGGTGCACATCTTTTGTATATCTAAAAGAGTTTGCTGTTTAATATGAAAATTATTCAGGAAACCCTCTCTATTTATGATTCAACACAAATTATCTTTTTGAGTTTGTCTCCAGAATGATGGCCAGTATGTTTAGTTAAATTATTTATCCACTACCTTTGAAGATAGGCAGTTTTCTTCACAATACCATTTTCCAAATACATAAACATCAAAATGTTATATATTTCTGGTACTCAAGGTATTGCACATTATTTTCATTTGTTTATTTATTCATTATTTTTATTACAATTAAATATTTTAAAACTATGAAAAAAAATTCTAAAAGAAAGGTAAAGCAACCAAAAATAATCAATGAATTAGCTGTTTAAAAAAACACATAAAGTAGAGCAAATTATAGATTTAAAACCAGCCTCAAATTTTGAGGGAGGGCAGGGAAAGAAAATATTGATTCAATTGAGAAAATATAGGGAACCTTTTATCCCTCAGATATAGCTCTGAAAAATAACTCAATAAAGCATTTAAAAAACAACAAAATTATGTTGCTTAGAATGAGTTTTAAGATGATGGTGTTATAAGAAAGGTACAGCAACAACAACCAGGACCTCATTTAAATACAGTACCATAGGAAGAGGTGGCCATACTTTTTTTTTTAAACCAAGGACAGTGTTCTATCTGATAGCAACTTAAGTTTGCATGTCTATCCATTATTCTTCTTGATAAAAGAGCTCTTATTCAGCATTTGCAATATTATGTGATAAAAACATGTTTTGGGTGAAATAATCTTTTAAATGATGTGTTTCATTTTAAATGCAAGGTTTTATGCTTTTTTGGGGAGGGATGATGGACAGATGGGTAGATGGACAGATGGATAAATGGAGGGGGGAGGAAGGGAGGGAAGAAGACACAAGGGAAAAAGAGATCAGAAGAGATTCATGGAAAAATGCAGGTGATTCTAATGAAATGAAATTCAACCCTCCCCAAACGTTTGCCTCCTGATATGTTGCAGAACCGTTACTCCTCCAGAAACATGTGAAATAACACTAAAGGTATAGAAGTAATCTGAACTAGATCACGAGTGTGATAAAATAGAGCAGATATTTGCTGCAAAATCCAGCAACAGTTGAAGCAGCTGGATTGTGGTATGTGTGTGCATGTGTATGTGTCTCAATATATATGTGAGTGTGTCAGTGGTGGGTGTTAAGTTTGGAGCATGGCGAGAAAGAATGGAGACGAGCCTCTAGAACGGTGAACTTCAACTCTTTATTTACATGGTGACAGCTCAAAAAACAAGAGCAGCTGAGGCCCTCTTTTTATAGGCAACCCAAAAACTATTTCACCAATAATAACCCAGGAGCGCTAGCTCCATTAACCAATACGAAGGCTCCGTTAATGGCCAATCAGATTCCCCTGAACGGGCCAATCCGATCCTGCCATTTAACAGCCAATCAGAAGTGCAGGGCCAGAACCCTGCACTTGACTCCAAGCTCAAGATAACTTTATTAAACCTTATGCATTCACAACAGTGGGATTCAAACTTTTTTACTACCACTTCTGTGGTGGGCGTGGCATGGCTTGGTGAGCATGGCAGGGGAAGGATACTGTAAAATCGCCATTCCTACCCCACTCTTGGGTGAAGGTTACTGCAAAATCCCCATTCCTTCCTCACCCCACTAACCTGCTTTCCAGCTCCATTCTCCTGTGCAGGGCAACCAAAGAAGACCCAGCCAATCAGCTGGGACTCGGGAGGCAGAGCATAGATGGGGCGGGGCCAATCAGAGATGGTATTTGCCGGTTCTCCAGACTACTCAAAATTTCTGCTACTGGTTCTCCAGAAGTGGTCAGAACCTGCTGAATACCACCTCTGGCGTGTGTGTGTGTGTATGTGTCGCAAAATATAAACAAGCATTTTTTATTTGTTATCTTTCACTTATTTAGGTGAGGAAGGGATGCATGTGTGTTATTATAAACTCATAATAAAATACCTCCATTTTGAGCATTCAATGAGAGAATTCAGTACAGTTCGATAGAAGCTGATTTGAAAGTTTTCAAGTATTTTTCCCAGACAGAAAACTAGAAAATCTCATTCCTCCCCCAAAAAGGTATAACTTGCAAAAGAAAAAAGTTAGACTTCCATCTCCCCCAAAAAACTCTAAACTCTCATTTTTCATACAACAATTGCTTGAGTAGCAGCTCTTTAAAAAAAAAAAAAAACCCAGCACCTTAACAAATTTACACAGGACAGATATTTGAAGCTGGTTACCATGTCAGACTTTCTGTACATAGTCAATCTTGCTGAAAATGTAATTTTTTTTCTCTTGGAAATGGACTGTAAATAACAATATTTCTTCGGATGTCCAGTGAAGGTTAGATGGAAGGTCAACTGAAGGCATCCATGGAATAAATAACTACAAATAATGCAACTGGTTTTCTTTAGGCTGCCCTTTTGCTACGATGAACTTGAATGTAATGTTATTTAACACAGCTTAACTTTTTCAATGCTCACTAAAAATATATGATGTGACATGTTCAGTCTTTTTGAAAATAGTTTGTTTTTCAATATGCAAATTTCCAACAATTCTATAAGTTAAATTCATTTGTAGACCACTATCTGCATTTGGCACAAATATCTAAAGGATTTCTAATTAGGAAGATCAATAAAATGTGTAAATAACTTTAAGTAAAGTTATTTACTTTAAATAACTTTTAAATAACTGTTTACTTGAAATTTACTTTAAAGTAAAATAAGTAAAGTTTTTGGGTTGAAAAAATAACTGATATTCAGAATAATGTTATGATGGTTTGCACATATGGAGTTCAATCTAAAAGTTCTCAATTAAAAAAAATGTCATGAAAAAATACATATTGATTTTTATGTTAACTATTTAACATGGTGTCCTTTTTACAGTAATCAAACCTTTGTAACTTACTTGTTGGAACATTTCAGACTCTATTTTAGACTGGTCATTGATTGATTAGTGATTTCTCCAAAAATGAAAGCTCAGTTATTAAAATATATTCCTGGTCCTCTTTCAGAACAGCTATTTATCTAATATCCAACAATTTAAAAAGAACTATGTATTTGCATTTCTAACTTCTGAAGCATTTACAGTAAACTATATAATACTAGACTATTAGACTGGGCTCTAAGAGAAATACAGATAAGAAGCTCTCTTTGCTGCCTTTTACTGGTTCAGATTTCAAAACCCTATACAATTTGAAGAACATAGAAAAATCAAAGAAATAATGTAAGATCAGAAGATGTCAAGAGACCTGGCCCATCGAATCACCAGGAAAAAGGTTCGACTGAATGGATAATATCATCACCATCATATAATTTGAAGATGTAACACTTCATTTTATGCTGTCATTTTCAAGAAATCCTAGTTTTATGTTGCATTTCTATCCATGTCTTCCATGTGATGAGTGACCCATGATGCCAGGGATCTTCTCATCAGACAATCAGAGCTCCTGGTCTTTCCTATAAGGAAGAGCAGAACTGCAGTTCAAAGCTGGCTCTTCCTTTGGGTGTGTTACCTGCATTATGGCTTCTCACATGCCTTTTAAGATTATTTTTCTTATTGAAAGCTACAATAATAAAGCATAAAACAAATCCCTCTCTAATGATGCCTCTTACTCTAGCATTTGAAAGGTAAAAATATAAAGACAGGACAGCATTGTAAGCAGAACAAACAAATGAGAATTGGGGAGAGTATTGCACAGAATAAATTATATGTTATGCTAGAGCCATTGGGGAGTATATAAGCATTCAAATATATCTGTCATAAGTTCTCTTGTGCATTGATTAAACCTCTCTTAGAAACATTCCTGCTCACTAATATTTGTGTGCATTTCGGCAGAGAGGTATATCTAATCACATTGTTGTTGCTCAGAATTGAAAGGAGTTGAACTCTGCAACAAATTGTACACCTTTTTTCCACCCCAGCTAAAAACAGGACCTAGGATAACTTTACTTCACCGTAACATAAATATTGAAGCTTTGGTGTATAACAAAAATTTAGTTCCCTAGCAATGGTATTGTAAGCCAGAAAATATGGATCTGATTGACATGCCAAGAACTTCACAGTACCATTGCTATAACTTTCAGACTGACTTTGACTGTGATGGTGAAATCTTGTGTCCCTGAAGCTCAGGAGGCCTCCTGAGCAATCTCTTAATTATGACTTTCTCATGATGATTATTGAGTTAATGTACTTTGTTAATGTATTTTGTTAATACTTTGATATTCTGATTGATTTTTCTTACTTTGTAGAGATATAGACTGTTTTAATTTTGTTTAATTAAATCTATATTTTACAAAATGCCCAAAGATGTAAACTGTGCATATTATTACTATTATGGTTGGTCATGCTGTCACTGAGATTGTGCTTAATGCTGGCTGACTTCCTCAATGTTGAGTCTGCCTGTCTTGCTCCTATAGTCCAAGCTACAAGGTTTCAATTTATTTTCCCTGAGTAGACCTTTGAAGTTCTTCGAATTGTGCATCTGTGAATACTTTATTTCATATTATAAATTGACATTGATCAGCTAGCATCTGTTCTGTTATTTCTGATTCTGGATGTTGTTCTTTCCAGAACTTGGGCATTCTTTTTCAGATAACCCTCTTCTCATTGGACTTGATTTGTAATAGCGGATCATTTCACAAAGCAAAGTTCCCACTTCTTTAGCTATTGTTACCATTCATATGCCCTGACTTTGAACCAGGATCTGCTGATGAATCTGCTACAAGCTATGACTCATAGACTCTGCCTGACCAATCTGCTGCCTGCTGCTTCAGTTTGAAACTATTGTAAGTCAAACTTGCTGAACTTTGAAGGAAGTTTGTCTCTATATTGCAAATGTATGTATTTGCAAGCCTCATTTTGTAAAGTGAACAAAACCACCTCTTTGAGTCTTTGTGGGTACTTGGCTTCAGACATATCAGTATCGTTAACACATACACCTTTCTCAATGACGTTATGTACTAGAACTATTTCTACCTAGTTTTTTGGATTATAGCAATTGGCATTCCTCCATCACTCATTGGGTGCTGGTAATTAAAATGTTGATTCTTACTTTCCATCATCATCTTCAGCTCTACTAAGAGCTTTATATGAATCAAGTAGAAAGTCATCTTATTTTCTACAGCATACCTTCCTGGATAGCACCCAAACAATTTCTCTTTAGCAATTGTCCCATTTATCTATGAATCAATCCAATTTAGGTTTATCAACCCAGCTTGTATTTTACCAAAACCAATAATCTGGTTGCTGTCTAAATAATTTCATCTATTTTTTGTTGACAGTCATCAATTCCAAATCTATTTCCTTTAGCCCTTTCGTTCCTGGAGTCCTCTCTAATTGTTGTTAAATTCACTTCTAATATAAATGTAGTATCTGATACCGACACCAGAACAACTGAAGTCACTGAGGTCTTTCCTAAAATTAAACTGCCTAACTCTCAGTTCCTTATCAGTGAAACAGGTACCCATTGTTTTAGTTGGATATCTGTATGATGCTTGAACATGTGCAGAATCAGTAAGAGACAATGGCTGAAAGCAGGGTTATTACAGAATAGACAAAAGTTCTGTTCTTCAAAACAGTCAGCCTCTCTAGACAGATCTCTACTTTTCTATATTTTATGGCTTTGAAAAATGTCTTTTTATTTAACTCTTGAAACAAATGTTCAAATAATTGTCTATAGCAGAAAGCTCATATTCAAAATATTCAGATAAAAGAGGCTTCAGAGTTGCTTTGTGTCACTAGGCAATTTCATTTATCACCTCTATTAATTTAAAGATGAGGCAAATTTGAAAACACACTTAAAGTTCCCAGACACATTTTAACACAAAATGATGTTATCGATATTGCTGCTACTTTATTGTTCATCCTAATGCTCTGATATCAAAATTAAAACTAATAATTTCATCTTCTATCTTTAATTTCTATTTAGTAAATCCGTGACTTTGCAACATTGTATGATCAGTTTCTATCTAGATTCTAGACAGAGAAGATGGAAGGTAGATACAAGAAAAAAAAATAAGGAAAGGGGACAAAAAACTTCTTCAGATGTTCAACCAAGATACTCTCCCTTTTGTAAAGATATTGCTAAACTTTTAATACTGCCTGCAATTTGGCAATTCAAATCTCACCAGGCTCAATGTTGACTCAACCTTCCATCCTTCCAAGGTGGGTAAAATGAGGATCCAGATTGTTGGGGACAATATGCTGACTCTGTAAAATTTTAAAGAGGGCTGTAAAGTACTGTAAAGTGATAAATAAGTCCAACCTTAATGGAAAAGAATCCACTGGGTTAAAGGGACAGCTGTTTGCAAAGCATCAAATTAGCCCCTAAAGAAATATAATCAATTTTTTCACTATCCTATAAGAACATAACAAGTATCAGTCTATACTTTTGCAATGAAAGTCATCATCATGCATCATTAAATATACTGCTTTGTTTTTTGTGTCCCCCCCCCCAATGCAATTACCTTTTATCATGTGGTGATAATTTGCTTTACCAGTGCAACATGTTTGGTCAAGGAATATTGTCATGCCCCTTTCAGAGTCTGAATCCGAGGAGGAAGACAAACAGCTGACAGGGAGTGGGAATGTGTCTCCATTGGCTATGGAGGAAACTGGGGAAGGACAAAGTTCGGCTGGGCAGAGCAGGGAACAGGTAGAACAAGTTCAGAGGAAGACTCATCCCACCCCCTCTTCATCCTAGGGCATGCAGGGAAAATGAAGAAGAGAGCAATGTGGGTTGCATGGCTTACGGGGGAGGAAAGGACCCTGATTCCTTTCATTAGCCACACCTGGGAAGAGAGTTTGAAAGAGATGCGTGTTGAGTGCAGCATCTTCCAGGAACAAATGTGAGTTTATCTTGTGTTGACTTAGGTTATCCATGTTCCTTGCATCCTCCAAACCGGGTTGAATTACTGCTGTTCCTTCAGGTCTGGAATTCCTTCTTTTGCCCTGCCAGAGTAATTACCTTATCTTGCCTTAATTGGACTTATAGTTACAGTTTTGTTGACCACATTTTGGACTTGATTCTTTGCAGCCAAAGGCTATTCCTGAGAGAGTTTTTCTCCAGCCCAGAAGGTAACCAGGACATTGGGGGGCAAAGTTGGAGCAAATAAAGTGACTCCTACTGATTATCTGACTGTGTTGCCTTTGTGCCATGCCTCAGGTCATCACAAATATACTGAGATGGGAACCATTGCTTTGTTGCTGATATACTAATCCCACTGATCTAATTTTTTCCCCAAGGAGAACTTACATGCAAGAAAAGCAAAATATAGATTAAAATTTCTTTCTATATTTACGAAAGAAGCAGTGAGCAGAGTGTGGTTGACAAACATCTGGAAGGAAGCAGAGATAATTCAGATACTCCCTAACTTTCTCACATATTATTCTACTTTGTAAACTTATTTGTCTGATTTCTCCCCTGAGATGTTTTGCAGTAGATCTAGTGTTAATGTGTGAGACAAAGATACTCCAAATATCATGAATAATTTCAGATCAAGCCTTACAAGGTTTGATAAGGATACAGCCAAATGACAAAAACCAAGGATCTGAGGATAGATGTGAAAAGGCTGTTCAGTGGTAGTTAATTCCCATAAAACACATTTGCTTTTATTTAGGGCTTTTTAGATTTTTTTTCCATTACACGTTTGCTTTACTTTAATAAAGCCACAACACTGCAAAGATGTTTTCAGAAATCTTATCATGATTTGGCACAACTGAAGATGATCCTTCAATTTGTTTCAATATAACAGTTCAATCTACAGATCAATGCAGTATTTTAATGGACAAAGACTTTGATTGCTCCTGGTCAAAATTCCTAATTCTGCGACACCAGAAAGATAGCATTGGCACAATTCAAAACTGGGAGAACAAAATGCCTCAATAACACATAGAATGTCATTGATCAATAGTGACTGCATCCACCCATTGGTGTTTTAAAATAAGAAATGCTATTGCTGATTTATATGGATTCTGAGATGTAATTACTACATTCTCTTCCCTTGGCTTATGCTGTGATATACTATATTTTGATTCTATTGGTTTTATTTGCTTTGTACAATGAAGAACAGCACAAGCATTCTATATTGAGAGATGAATACTTTTTTGTGGGCTAGAAATTAGAACATTAAGAATGGGCAATGATGAAATGCTGATTTCTCATGTATTTCATTTCCTTTAGATACAGTTGACTTATATTTGAAATTTGGTGAGTCTCCTAGTGAATTTTGCAATAATTTTTAATGATAAGTGTTATGTTCTGTGCGTGGCACAAGAAGTGGAGACGAGTCGATGAACAGTGAACTTCAACTCTTTATTTAACATGGTGTAGCAGCTCTAAATACGGCCACAACAGCCCTCTTTATATATAGGCAAGCTCTTGGGTATTTAGCCAATGAAAACATAGGAACATTAGCTCTTTTAACCAATGATAAAGGCTCGTTCATAGCCAATCAGATTCTCCTGAATGGACCAATCCGGTATCGCTATTACTGGCCAATCAGAAGTGCAGGGCCAGAACCCTGCACTTTACTTTAAGGTTTCAACAATCTTTATTCAAGCACTTTTATTAATTCACAACCCCCCTTCCCCCCGGGTTCTGTTTAAGGGGTGCGGTAACGTAGTCTTTGAGGTAGGCAGGTTGTTTTGATTGTCTATTTGATTTACATTGTCCTCCCGGTATTTGTCTAGAGTCTTGTTGGGCTAGGATGTTATCTGGTGAACAGGGTGCCTCTGGTTCTGTATCTAAACTTCCATTACCACTAATGTCCTCGGTATCCCTTTGAGGCGAGTTTACCCCTGTCCCCGATCCTTCTTCACATGTTGTGTCTGAGCGGTCATTTCTTCCACTTGTGCTTTCCGCCATTTCAAAATCAGCCTCCTCAGCGTCTCCTCCCCCCTCAGTTTGGAAATCACCAGAATCATAGACCCCAGACTGCAGCCTTGAATGCAGCTGATCAATATGGTGCTTCCATATTCTATCGTCGTGACATTTCACTTGGTACGATCTGGGTCCGGTTACTTGGATTACAGTTGCCTCGACCCACAATGGGTCGCCATAAAAGTTTCTCGCGAAAACCAAGTCACCTACCTGGAAATTACGGCATTTCCCGCTGGATCCGTGTGGTTTTTCAGGTTCGTACGATGGGTGTAGTCGGTCGAGGTGGGAGCGGAGTTTTCGTCCCATCAATAACTCAGCGGGAGGTTTGTTGGTGACGCTGTGTGGAGTGATGTGCTGCAAAAGGAGTGTCCGGTTGATCTTGTCTTCGATATCGCCAAAGTCCATTTTATGTAGAGTTCTTTTGACAAATTGTACCATGCGCTCGGCCCTTCCATTGGCCGCAGGATGCACCGGTGAAGTTAACGCATGGCGAATACCACGGTCCGCCAGATACTGTTCAAAAGAAAGCGCGGTAAACTGGGGCCCATTGTCAGATACCAGAATGTCCGGGAGTCCGTGTGTTGCAAATAATCTGTCCAATTTCCTGATGACTGATTCGGTTGTTGTATTTTTCATCTCATGGATTTCGAGCCAGTTCGAGTAGGCATCCACTGTTAATAAAAATGTGTGTCCATTCGTAGGTCCCACAAAGTCCAGATGAATATGGGACCATGGTCCCCTGGGTGTTTCCCATTCTGTTGGGGTTGCTTTCAGTGGGGCATTGCTGACTTCCTGACATTTGTGACAAGTCTTTACCCAGGCTTCGATCTGCTTGTCTATGCCCGGCCACCACGCATAGCTTCATGCGGGTGCTTTCATGCGCATGATGCTGGGGTGGCCATCGTGCAAGGTTCTCAGTACCGCTCGCTGTAACCGCTCTGGGACAACAACTCTATCGCCCCAAATGATGCAGCCTTTCTGGGAAAACAGTTCCGTCTGTTGACTTTTGAAGGGAACTTAGTTGTCAGGGATTTGGTCCAATGGCCATCCACACTCTACCTAGCTGAGGACACGTGCGAAAATGGGATCGCGTTTAGTTTCAATTGCGATATCGCGAGCTGTCAGCGGCGCTTTTTGGAGCGTCTCGATCTGCAGTGTTTTGACGGTCGGAGCAGGGTCGTCCACGGTTTCTGGAAGTGGTGCACGGCTCAATGCATCAGCGTGGGGAATGGCTTTCCCCGGGCGGTGTTGCAACTTATAATTATAGGCAGCCAAGAATTCTGACCAGCAAGTCATTCTGGGAGATAATATATCAGGGGTTGGTTGATCTCCCGCTATTATTCCCAGTAAAGGTTTGTGGTCAGTTATTATAGTGAAAGCTTGCCCATAAATATATTCATGAAATCGTTTAACAGCAGATACAAGAGCAAGAGCTTCTTTATCGATCTGACTGAAATTGCGTTCTGCTTTTGATAGCGTTTTTGAAAAATAGGCAACAGGGGCTTCACTTCCGTTTGGTAAAACGTGGCTCAAAATGGCGCCCACTTCGAATGGTGATGCATCACATGTAATCGTTAAAGGCAAAGTCTCATTATACTGCATCAAAACAGCATCGGAGGTCAATAGGTTTTTTACTTGTGGAAACGCATGTTCCTCTCGGTGCCCCCAAACCCAGGGTGCTTTTTTGTCCAATAAACGATGTAGGGGTTTGGCTAAGGTTGCTTTGTGAGGCAGGAAGACGTTATAAAAATTGATAAGGCCTAGGAAAGCTTGGAGATCGGCCTTATTGCAGGGATTTGGGGCGTTTTTGATTGCCCTAAGTTTGCTATCGGTGGGGTGAATGCCTTGTTTATCTATTAAATATCCTAAAAATTCTACTCGATCCATACATAGTTGATACTTGTTTTTTTTAACTTTGAGACCCGAGTCTTTAAATCTCTGAAGAATCAACCCCAGGCACTCCCTTAGTATTTCTTGAGTCAGAGCAGCAATTAAAACATCATCAAAATAGGGGACAATGCTTTTTATCCCTTGTAATAGTCTTTCCATCAAACTTTGAAAGATTCTCGGGGCCACGCTTACTCCGAATTGGAGCCGGTTACATTTAAACGCACCTCGGTGCGTAACGATCGTTTGGGCCTCTGCTGTTTTTTTGTCTACAGGCAGTTGTTGGTATGCCTGGGCTAGATCTAGTTTAGCGAAGACTTTTCCGCCCCCCAGGGAATGGAGAAGGTGTTGCACCACCGGTACCGGGTAAGCGCTTTGCTGCATGGTGTGATTCAGGGTGGCTCGGTAGTCCCCACAAATTCTAAACAATCCATCCGGCTTGATGGGTGTCATGATCGGGTTTTCCCAGGGAGAATGGTCGGTTGGTTCTAACAACCCCTGGGCTATTAATTTATCAAGCTGCTCGTCAATCTTTGGTTTAAGGGCAAATGGAACTCGAGAGGCTTCAGGCAGATGGGAGCTATTTCAGGGTTGAGGTTAAATGATATCGGGGTCCCCTTGTATTCGCCTAGTTTATCTGCAAAGACGTCCTGGAATTCTTGGACGAGAGCCTCTTTCCAGTCATTGCTGCTGGTTCGGTGAATGCCGGCTACTTCAATTCCAAGTGGAGCGAACCATTGGAGGCC
>BHEV01007611.1:0-11659 GCA_004319985.1 Emydocephalus ijimae
CGTTAGGAGAATGAGCGCATACAGGGAGATGTATTTGAGAGTAGTGTTTGAATAATACACACACAGCACACAGATACACTGAACAGTAAATGTAGGTTTTTACTTTCAGAAATGTTAAACAAAGTTCAAACACAGTCCAAAGTCATTCACAGGTAAGATCAGTCAGTTTTTAGTCCAGGAATAATCCAAGAACGAAGTCCAGTGTCAAAAACAATTCAGTATCAGACTTACATCAAATCCATGAATACCAGTCAATTATGAGGAACGGCAATATTCTCCAACAGAAGGAAAACAGACTCACTCAGACTTCTTCTGAGACTAAGACTAAAACTAGACAACCCAGGTTTTTGGCTCCATCTTATGGCTGTTTGAGAAACCACACCCAATTACACTTTTAGGATTTTCTTAAAGAGACAGTATTAAAATGTTTATCCTGGTTTATATATTGTCCAACCCAAATAGCTGTTAGGTGACTTACATTCCTAACAGGCGTGGCAAGGGAAGGTTATTGCAAAATCCTCATTCCCTCCACATCCCGCTAACCTGCTTTCCAGCTCCTTTCTCCTGTGCAGGGCAACCAAAGGAGACCCAGCCAATCAGCTGGGAGATAGCAATAGACTGACCATCAGCTGGAACTCAGAGGCTGGGAGGCAGCAAATCGATTGATTGGATGCCCCAGCCTTACAGGATAGGTCTCCCTGCAGCCTCCCGGGAGTTGAAACAGTACGTGTGGGGACTCCTGGAAGGGGCGGGGTCAGTCAGAGTAGGTGGTATTTGCCGGTTCTCCAAACTGGTCAAAATTTCCACCGGTTCCATCAGAACCGGTCGGAACCAGTTGAATACCACCTCTGGAGATGTGGGTATTTATCTGTAACTGAATTAACTTGACTTTTATCCTGGATTGACTCATAAAGGTAGTTCCACAGATTGGCTATTTTTAAAAGTCGTTTATTTAGTTGTCCATGTTGAATCCATGCAACATGGCAGGAGATTTTTCCAAATCTCTTGGGAGAGAAGATTTAGTAGATTCTGAAGTTCTGAAAAGCAGTCCAGATGATTGCTGCATTCTGATTCCTTTGGGATAAAAGCAGAGGTGACCATCTATGGCAACTTTAAGACCTGTGAACTTCAACTCCCAGAATTCCCCAGCCAGCCAGCCAGTCATGGTGGGGAATTCTGGGAGTTGAACTCCACAAATCTTGAAAGTTGCCAGAGTTGGACACCCAACCCTGGCATAAAGTGACAAGGTGATCACAAGAAGGCAGGATTCTTGCCCTCTGAACACTTGTATAACCACAGTTACAACAAAGATTTTCAGTGGAAGCTTCCTTGTTTATAACACTATTCCTTTTTCTAATCCAATTTGCCTGTCCCAACTTGGGATGGAGAGTTTCATCCATTTTATTAGTTTTTGTGTCTGGTGTCTTGGTTCATGCTGTCACTAAAAGTCGATCGTCTGCTCATTTTCATCTCTTATTTATTTTGTCATTCAGATTATTATTATCTTCTGTTACCTATATTACTGCCCAGAAATGGGAGAGACCTTTAAAAATTGGCTAAAGAGCTTCCCAATCCTCACCCCTGTGAGAAAGAAAAATAATTAAATTATTTTTAATTAAATGTATTAAGAATGGTGGGAAAACACCAGGTTTGAAACCACAAATGGCCTTTCAAAATTCTCCACTTGGTTTGTCATCAGGTAAATTAGAGCCTGACATCATCTATATTCTTTTAAAAGTCAGGTTCACCCTCAGAAATATGAAGCCCAGGGATGGAAAGCAAAATAGCCTTTGATTCCTTCTGCACAAACATATCCTGATGATAAGAAATAAGCCAGCTTTTTTTCCCAAGAACTAGATAACCATGCACAGTGCTTTACACACTTCCCCAAAATAGTTTGTTGCCCTGGGTTAACCTCACTCTCCTAGGCTTGATGTAGCCAGCAAATAGGTCTTTCATGCTCTCTTAAAAAATTCAGACTTTTATTAAGTCTGAAAAGTTTGTAAAGTGCCATTTAGCCTTTACCTGCCTCCGAAAGGTCTTGCCCTGGTTGGGATGAGGTGCTGGCCTTGGGAGAAAGGCACTGGAAACATGGAGGTTGCCTGGAAAGATGGTTTATTGATGAAGCGGAACCACCAACCACGTGTGATTCTGGGCAGCTGAACAAAATGGAGTTGAGAGTGGGTAGGTTTTTATACCTTCTTTTGGGTTTTGGATTTCAGCTTCCTGTTCCTGTGCAAGAACATGTCCTTTAATATTCTATTGGCCCTGGGGTCATGTAGGAGTCATAGATGGCTCTACTGGCAAAAGAGGAAATGGGAATCCTAGGTGCTTGTCTGAGTTAATCTGGTCAGCCTCTGGCTTCTTGTTTATCTAAGCTCCTGGGTGAAGTTTGTATTGTTCTGGGAGTGGTCCAATGAAGGGGCTTTGGACTGCTATGGGCTGCTTCTAATCCTACTATTCTGCCTTTGTTTCCAAATATCCAGTCTTGAATGGATTACTAAATCTGCATTTCTAAAAGGTGTCCTCCTCAGTTTCTGCTTAGGGGTGGTTTCTGAATAGGCTGCCCCACTCTTCCTTAATGGGCACAAAATATCTGCTGGAGGCTATTAAGAAAGACTCAGTCTGCTTCCTGCCTTTGAAAAAATATTCCATGTTTTTCCATTTCTCATTTAGGGAAATATAATATTCTGCCTTTTTTTAAATATTCCTCAAAATATTTCATTCTTCTAAGAGGACCAAAGTGGCTTCCCACACTATGCATTAGTTATTAGAACACTGTACTTTATTATATTATACATATTCTTTTTTTATAAGTTTTTATTTTTTTTATCTTGAACATATCATCTTCCATTAAGCAATGTGTCATTAGGTACAACTATCTCTGTGCTATTTACAATATTCAATTCATTGATAATAATTCTCTAATCTTACAATCTTAATAATCAGCACGATAACTCTGTTCATTTTTCCCTCTTAACATATTTTCTAATGAAAATATAATATATTGGGTATGGTAATCTTATCATATATAATAATCATCATATGTTTACATCTCTATCTTAACATATATTGCACATATTTTTATTTGTCTTTTGAACTGTTATTCTCGGTTGTTTTTCTGTTAGAAAGATGTATGCAATGGTCTTATTGTACATTTTATTGATTCTGGCAATATGGATGTCCTAAATAATTTATTATAATTTGACAAAAGCTGGGTGGGGATTTAAACACAAACAAGCTCTCAAAATTCTCCACTTGGCTTGTCATTGGATAAATTAGACGATGACATTTTATCATGCTTTTTGATGGTCAGATATCTATGGAGATTCTTAGTCATCCAGTTCACGGTTGTCCCAAAAGTGCTTTTTTCAAGAGACAACAGGACTTTCTGGTTTTTATTTGAGGACATTTCGCTTCTTATCCAAGAAGCTTCTTCAGCTCTGACTGGATAGTGGGGAATGGAAGGCTTTATACTCCTTGCAGACAGCTGGTCATTTGCATCCTTTTAGTGTGTCGTTGAGTGATGCAAATGGGTGTGGAGCCTTCTTGGAACTGTTGAAAGGACTGTGTTGTAGACTGGAGATGATATCTTAACCCTCCACTTCTACTGATGGTTAGGTTCACTCTCAGAAGAATGATACAGCAGGTGGAAGAGGAAAAACTTTGAGCTTATGTGCATAAAATGTATTCTGGGAATAAGAAAAACATCAAAGTTTAACTTGGCACCAGATCCTTTCTTATGATGAATTAATCCTTCTGACCTTTCTCAACTGATAAGTTAATTTGGAGGCAGCATCAGTGGCTCCTTTCAGTTTGGGCAGTCTGGCTTGTGCAGATACTTCCATAAAGATCCACCCTCAACCCACCCGTTCATACTTACTTTCGCATCTTGGGAAGGAAACCTCAAGCTGAGAGAAATGAAGCTCTCCTTCGTGGGTGCTGCTTTGTTGATATCTGTGCTCTGCACTCTTGCTCAGGTGAGGGGAAACCTGAATTTTAAGAAAAGCAAGTTAGGGGATGGGGGAAGGAGAAACCTCTGTGGATCAAAGTACTGTGGGTTAAACCCAGAACAAATTAGTCCCTCTCAGGTTCTTGAGAAATCTTAGATACAGCCAATCCAGTTGTATAAAACTTCACCAAGATTACATCTGAATGCTATTCAATGCTATTCAAATGTATCTCTAACCATCTTTCTGAATCAAATTTGCCAATCTGATTGGATGCTGCAATTTTTCAAAGCAGTTTCAAATATTCATTTGGACAAAGGTTCATCAAATTAAAGATTCTGTTCTGATCAGAAGGATTTTTTGCACATCCTTTAATAACAACAACCTTGAGTTTATTTTAGTGTGTAAGAATAAGACATGGGGTGTGTGTGTCACACATTGTCTTAAATTGCACCTTATTTGGTTTAGGCTTTGTATCGATTGGAAAGCTAGGTGATTTCCAGCAATGGGTTTTAATGACTCGGATTATTATTGCATCCCTTGGTTTCCCACCCTTGATAGATTTACTTCCACCCATGGTTTATTGTATATTGGGGAGTAGTACATCAGAGAGAGAGAGAGAGAGAGAGAGAAGGAGAGAGGGAGAGAAGGAAAGAGAGAAGGAGAGAGAGAGAAGGAGAGAGAGAAGGAGAGAGAGAGAAGGAGAGAGAGAAGGAGAAAAAGAAGGAAAGAGAGAAGAGAGAGAGAGAGAAGAGAGAGAGAGAATCCATGGGGACAAAGAAAGGACACAGAGCTTCATTGTGACAGAGAAGGTGGTCTAGATATGGGAGGACCATGCCAAGGCACCAAAAATATGTCCAGCTCTCAGAAAAGCTTTCAGAATAACTCACAAAATAAGAGATAAGCAGAGGCTGGGACTAGACCTTCTAGTCCCAGCCTCTGCTTATCGGGTACATGATAGAAAGTGTCTTCACATACTGTATAACAGTATAGTACGCTGGTTTAACAGCCGCGGACAGGAAGGCACTGCAGAGAGTGATTAATCCAGCATAAGAAACTATTGGTTTCTCCCTAACACCACTGGATGGCATCACCAGGTCTCACTGTTTCTGTTGTGAATGAATAAATGTGTATGAATAAATGTGAAATAACAGTTATCTTGAGCTTGGAGTCAAGTGCAGGGTTCTGGCCCTGCACTTCTGATTGGCTGTTAAATGGCGAGATCAAATTGGTCCGTTCAGGAGAATCTGATTGGCCATTAATGAGCCATTCTCATTGGTCAACGGAGCTAGCGCTCCAAGATTTTCATTGGTTGAATAGTTAATAAGTTGCTTATATAAGGAAGGCTATAGCAGCCATTGTTTGAGCTGTCACACCATGTAATAAAGAGTTTGAAGCTCACCGTTCACCTGGCTCATCTCCATTCTTTGCACCATGCTCCAAACTTAACACTGGCGACGAGGATGGGATTTGGAGACGTCAGAGCTAACTGAACAAGAAGATAACCAAGCACGTGGCTGAATGCACAATGGCAGAACCATGTCCGGCGTTGTCGTACCACCCGCTCCATTCGACCCAGCGCAAGAAGACTGGGAAGCTTACATGGATCATTTCCCAATGTTCTTAGAAACCAATAACTTGAAGGATGCCACAACCGGGAAGAAACGAGCAGTATTCCTAACACATTGCGGGCCAACCATATTCAAGATGGCCAAGGCACTAGCGAAACCGGCTGAAGTAAAGACTATGGACTGGGATGTCCTCGAACCCATACTGAGGGCCCACTATGCACTGACCGTGCCAACGCTCGTAAGGCGGCACGAGTTCTATCAAAAGAACCAGCGGAAAGGAGAAAGTGTTGCCGATTTCGTCGCTGACCTCTGAAACTTCGCCGACCTCGAAGAGGCTTTGAGAGACCGAATAATTCTGGGATTAGATGCGCTAAACGTGCAGAGTAAGCTGATGGCGAAAGGCGACATCAGCCTTGCCGATGCCATTGCTGATGCTACTGCAGCAGAAGCAACCAGGAAGTCGGCTGCCCAACTGCGCTGCAACCGCGCTCCGGTACACCAACCGACCCGCGACATTTCACCCAAGTCAGAAGGACAGCTTTTGATGGCCCACCATGAGGACCTCTCGTCAGACAGCGACAAAGAAGAGGTCCATCGACTGTGGTCCGATCGGGACCAATACCCGAAGTCCCAACACCCATGCGCTGGCTGTGGGGCCAACCATTCCAGGTCCGAATGCAAATTCCGCGACGCGCTCTACCATGAGTGCGGGAAATGAGGCCACATCGGATGGGTCTGTAGAAGCCTCCTAGGACCCAGCCAGACCTCGAAGGGGGCCAACTATTGACACTCGACAGGAAACCGTCCTGTAAGGCGAGAACCAGTAAACCACTCCAACAGAAACCGAACCTTAAATTGCCCCACGAAGCGAGAAGAGGCTCACCAAACTATCACTATTGGTCATGCCTCTTCCTTGGATGCCAAGAAAATCCGAGTTAAAGTGGCCATCGAAAATCAACCCTGCCAAATGGAAGTCGACTCAGGATCGTCTCTCTCGATGGTTTCCTGGAGGACCCTCAAGCAACTTATCCCTACCATCCAGCGCCAAGACCTGTGTTCTCAAAGACTCATACTTAAGGACTATCAGGGGAATAGGATTCCAGTAGTAGGAACCAGTCGAGTCCGCGTCTCGTTTAAAAACTGCACTGCATACTTACCCTTGACAGTGATCGACAAAGACCGGCCTAGCCTATTAGGCCTCCAATGGTTCACGCCACTTGGCATCGAAGTGGCAGGCATTAACCGAATCGGCGGCAGTGACTGGGAGGAGGACCTCGTCCACGAATTCAGGGATGTCTTCGCAGAGAAGCTAGGCGAGTACAAGGGGACCCCAATCTCATTTAACTGTAACCCAAAAATAGCTCCCATCCGCCTTAAGCCTCGTCAAGTTCCCTTTGCCCTAAAACCAAAAATCGACGAACAGCTTGATAGGTTAATAGCCCAGGGAGTGTTAGAGCCAACCGATCACTCTCCCTGGGAAACCCCAATCGTGACACCCATCAAGCCGGATGGTTCGATTCGAATTTGTGGGGACTACCGAACCACCCTGAACCATGCCCTGCAGCAAAACGCATATCCGGTGCCGGTGGTGCAGCACCTCCTCCATTCCCTGGGGGGCGGAAAAGTCTTCGCTAAACTAGACTTAGCTCAGGCATATCAGCAACTACCGGTTGATGAAAAAACGGCACAGGCACAGACGATCGTGACACACCGAGGTGCCTTTAAATGTACACGGCTCCAATTCGGAGTGAGTGTAGCCCCGGGGATATTCCAGAGCCTGATAGAAAGACTATTACAAGGGATTAAAGGCGTTGTCCCTTACTTTGACAATGTATTAATTGCTGCCCCTACTACAAAAATTTTACGGGATCGTTTAAAATTGGTTCTCCAGAAATTCAGTGACGCAGGTCTTAAGGTGAAGAAAAATAAGTGTAAGCTGTGTACAGATCGTGTCAAATTTTTAGGGTATTTAATTGACAGTCAGGGCATTCACCCTACTGATAGTAAATTGAAAGCAATAAAAAATGCTCCCAGACCCCAGAATAAGGCCGACCTCCAGACGTTTCTAGGCCTTATCAACTTTTATAACGTATTCCTGCCGCACAAAGCGACTGTCGCTGAACCTTTACATCGTTTACTGGACAAAAAAGCAATCTGGGTGTGGGGTCATAAAGAAGAGCAGGCGTTTCGTAATGTAAAAAAACTATTGACTTCTGACACTGTACTAATGCAGTACAATAAGACCTTCCCGTTAACGATCACGTGTGATGCATCGCCTTTTGTAGTGGGCACCATTTTGAGCCACGTATTGCCTAACGGTAGCGAAGCCCCTGTTGCCTATTTTTCGAAAACACTTTCAAAAACTGAGCGAAACTATAGCCAAATTGATGAGGAAGCCCTTGCAATTGTGTCTGCTGTCAAGAGGTTTCACGAGTATGTATACGGCCGGGCTTTTACTGTAGTGACTGACCACAAACCTTTGCTGGGAATAATAGCGGGAGATAAGCCAACCCCCTATATATNTCGTAATGTAAAAAAACTATTGACTTCTGACACTGTACTAATGCAGTACAATAAGACCTTCCCGTTAACGATCACGTGTGATGCATCGCCTTTTGTAGTGGGCACCATTTTGAGCCACGTATTGCCTAACGGTAGCGAAGCCCCTGTTGCCTATTTTTCGAAAACACTTTCAAAAACTGAGCGAAACTATAGCCAAATTGATGAGGAAGCCCTTGCAATTGTGTCTGCTGTCAAGAGGTTTCACGAGTATGTATACGGCCGGGCTTTTACTGTAGTGACTGACCACAAACCTTTGCTGGGAATAATAGCGGGAGATAAGCCAACCCCCTATATATTATCTCCCAGAATGACTCGCTGGTCAGAATTCTTGGCTGCTTATAATTATTGGTTGCAATACCACCCGGGGAAAGCCATTCCCCACGCCGACGCATTGAGCTGAGCACCGCTTCCAGAAACTATCGATGACCCAGCGCCTACAGTGACCATGTTGCAGATCGAGGCACTTCACACACTGCCATTAACCGCCCGTGATATCGCGAGAGAAACAAAACGTGACCCTGCCTTAGCACGAGTCCTCAGTTGGGTGGAACGCGGATGGCCATTGGACCAAGTACCAGACAACTTCACACCATTCAAAAGTCGACAAACAGAGTTGTTTTCTCAAAAGGGCTGCATCATCTGGGGTGATAGAGTCGTTATCCCAGAGTGACTCCAACAAGCAGTACTAAGAACCTTGCACGATGGCCACCCCGGCATCGTGTGCATGAAAGCCCTCGCATGAAGCTACGCGTGGTGGCCAGGCATCGACAAGAAAATCGAGACTTGGGTCAAAGCTTGTCATAGATGCCAAGAAGTAAGCAACACTCCACCAAAGGCAATCCCAACCGAGTGGGAAACACCGTGGGGACCCTGGTCCCGAATCCATCTGGACTTTGCCGGGCCGACCAAAGGCCACACCTTCTTGTTAACCGAGGATGCCTACTCGAACTGGCTTGAAATCCACCGAATGAAGAACACGACAACCGAAGTGGTCATTAAGAAACTGGAGAGACTGTTTGCAACCCACGGACTACCAGACATTCTGGTATCCGACAACGGGCCCCAAATTACCGCGTTGTCTTTTGAACAGTACCTGGCGGACCACGGTATTCGACATGCACTGACTTCTCCTGCGCATCCGGCGGCCAACGGAAGGGCCAAGCGCATGGTACAATTCGTCAAGAAAACGCTATAAAAAGTGGACTATGACAACATTGAAGAAAAGATAAATCGAATCCTCTTTTTACAGCATATCACACCGCACAGCATAACCAACAAAACGCCCGCCGAGCTGCTAATGGGACGAAAGCTCCACTCCCACCTCGACCGGTTACACCCAGCGTACGAACCAGAGAAACCACACGGATCCAGCAGCCACTGCCGTACCTTCCAGGTAGGCGACCTGGTATTCGTTAAAAACTTATCGGGCGATCCGTTATGGGTAGAAGCGACTGTGATCCACGTAACTGGCCCCAGATCATACCTTGTACAATGCCATGACGATAGACTACGGAAGCGCCATATCGATCAACTACAATCAAGGCTGCGGTCAGGGATCTCCGAGCCCCCTGATAACCAAACTGAGGGTGGGGGAGATATGGAGGAAGATGAACTTCAATTAGTAGAAAACCTTTTTGAAGGGAACGATAACGGAATGGAAACACGAGAAGAGGAATTAGGGATGGGAGAGAGCTCACCTCAGGGTGATACCTGTGACAACGAAAACTCGAACTCAGAGTCAGAAACACCCCTTTTGCCAAACAACGCCCTACCTCAACAAGAGTGCAGCCAAATATCGGGTGCACAACGAAAATCAAATAGACTAATAAAACAACCGTCCTATCTCAAGGACTACGTAACCGCACCCCGTAAACGGAACCCGGGGGGAAGGGGTGTTGTGAATGAATGAATGTGTATGAATAAATGTGAAATAAAAGTTATCTTGAGCTTGGAGTCAAGTGCAGGGTTCTGGCCCTGCACTTCTGATTGGCTGTTAAATGGCGAGATCAGATTGGTCCGTTCAGGAGAATCTTATTGGCCATTAATGAGCCATTCTCATTGGTCAACGGAGCTCGCGCTCCAAGGTTTTCATTGGTTGAATAGTTAATAAGTTGCTTATATAAGGAAGGCTATAGCAGCCATTGTTTGAGCTGTCACACCATGTAATAAAGAGTTTGAAGTTCACCGTTCACCTGGCTCGTCTCCATTCTTCGCACCATGCTCCAAACTTAACAGTTTCAGCAGAGTAGAGAAGATACTTAGGGATGATTCACACCCTGGCCAGTGTCTCTTTTCACTTTTACCATCGGGCAGAAGACACAGAAGTATAGCCAGCCAGACAAACAGGTTTAAAAACAGCTTCTACCCATGAGCTGTCAGACTCCTAAACCAATATAGCAACACAAACAGATTAATATGATTAATTTCCCTGGTGTCAGTATCGTGTGTAATATGTATATACCATGACATAAGATCATACACCAGAGTGTCATGCCCCTGTCAGAGTCTGAATCCGAGGAGGAAGATGAACAGCTGACAGGGAATGGGAGTGTGGCTCTGTTGGCTGTGGAGGAAACTGGGGAAGGGCAAAGCCTGGCTGGGCAGAGCAGGGAAGAGGTAGAACAAGAGAGAGGGAGTTCAGAGGAAGACCCAGGCCCACCCCCTCTTCATCCTAGGACATGCAGGGTGAACGGAGAAGAGAGCAACATGAGTTGCATGACTTACGGGGAAGGAAAGGGCCCTGATTCCCTTCATTAACCACAGCTGGGAATGAGAGTTTAAAAGAAATGCATGCTGAGTGCAGCAACTGCTGGGAGCAAATGTGAGTTTATCTTGTGTTGACTTTGCTTATCTGTGTCCCTGGTGTCCTCCCAACCATGTTGAGTTATTGTCGTGCCTTCACATCTGGAATTCTTGCTCCTGTCCTGTCAAACAAATTGCCTCATTTTGCCTTGATTGGAAGCTTCAGCTTGCAGGTTAATTTATTTATTTTATGGATCGGGAATGTATATTGATCTTTTCTCTCTCTCTCTTTTTCTTTCCCTCTTCATTGCTGCAGCATGGCCATGCTCATCCACATGTAAGTAGGATACCTTTCCTTTTCCACCTTCAGGTGTTTTCCCCTTTGCTTCCAATTATTCTGGAATCTCAAATGTATCCCGTTATGAAAAAAAAAGTTTAAAGGAGTAGAAGAAGCTAAACCCGCATACCTTCTTGGACTGTTCTTACATCCATGTACGATGCTATTGCAGCTGCCCTTTCCCCCTTTATTGCTATATAATCATTTTCCAAACGATGATGGGCACATTGCAACATGACAAACAGTAGATTAACAAAAAGGGAGACTTGAGCTTGGCTCCTCTAGATCAGGAGTGTCAAACTCGAGGCCCCCCAGGCCAGACCTGACCCATGAGGTGCTTAAATCTGACCTGCAGGGCCAGCCTGGAAATAGCAAATGATTGACTTGCAGTTCGTCTGGCAGCCAAAAGGGGACATGGGGGGGCATGTGTGGCCCCTTCATGCCCTGTTTTCAGCCCGAACAGCCTCCTGCAGCATTTTGCTGGCCAAAACGGGAAG
>BHEV01007614.1:0-23849 GCA_004319985.1 Emydocephalus ijimae
AGTCTCTTAGATGTCCTTTGTATTGGCTGGTTGCACTCCAGCTGAGGTAGATCGCCGCTTGGTGGTGGGGCTGCCTCTGGTAAAGAGTTCACTTCCACATCATTGCCCACATTTTCCGCAATTCCCTGAGGTGCAAACGTTCCTCCCTCTGGCTCCGCTTCTTGAGTTACATTTAATTCGTCGCTTCCTTCGAGCGGGTTCTCTAGGATTTCCACATCTTCCGTACATCCCCCCCCCTCAGTTTGGTCGTAGGGGAGTTGCGGACTGGCTGTTGCAAGTCGTGACCGTAATTGGTCGATATGCCGTTTCCAAAGTTTATCGTCAAGGCATTGCACAAGGTAGGATCTGGGGCCGGTTACACGTACTACTGTCGCTTCCACCCACAATGGATCGCCCGATAGGTTTTTTGCATACACGAGGTCTCCTACCTGGAAGGAGCAACAGCGGCCACTGGATCCTAGTAGTTTCTTCGGTTCATAAGCAGGGTGCAACCAGTCGAGGTGGGAGCGGAGCCTCCGTCCCATCAGCAGTTCGGCGGGAGTTCTGCCGGTGACGCTATGTGGGGTGATGTGTTGCAAGAAAAGGATTTGATTGACCTTGTCGTCAATGTTGTCATAGTCTACTTTTTGCAAGGTTCTCTTCACAAATTGGACCATGCGTTCTGCTCGGCCATTGGTCTCAGGATGTGCAGGTGAGGTGAGCACATGGCGGATGCCGCAGTCAGCGAGATACTGCTCGAACACTAGTGCAGTAAACTGTGGCCCGTTATCGGACACCAGGACGTCTGGTAATCCGTGGGTTGCAAGGAGTCTGTTTAATACTTTGATAACCGCCTTGGAGGTCGTAGTCGTCATGCAATGAATTTTGAGCCAATTTGAGTAGGCATCAACTGTGAGCAAGAAGGTGTGGCCCTTGGTTGGCCCCGCGAAGTCCAGGTGAATTCGAGACCAGGGTCCACGTGGTGTCTCCCATTCAGTAGGCATGGCCTTTGGTGGGGCGTTGCTGGCTTCTTGGCACTGAGGGCAAGATTTGACCCACTGTTCGATTTGCTTGTCAATGCCCGGCCACCATGCGTAGCTTCGTGCAAGTGCTTTCATTCGCACGATGCCGGGGTGGCCCTCGTGCAAAGTTCTCAGCAACGCTTTTTGGAGTCGGTCTGGGATAATGACTCTATCGCCCCAGATAATACAGCCCTTCTGGGAGAAGAGTTCAGTCTGCCAAGACTTGAATGGTGTGAAGTCATCTGGTACTTGGTCCAATGGCCATCCGTGTTCTACCCAGCCTAGGACTCGTGCTAGGGTGTGGTCGCGCTTGGTCTCTCTCGCGATGTCTCGAGCAGTCAGTGGCGGTGAGTTGAGCGCCTCGATTTGCAACGTGGTTGTTAAGCCTGGGTTCCCCAACCAGGGTTAAGGAGACAAGCTAAACAGAATGTGCAGCATTAGTCAGATAGGCATACAGATAAATGAGTGAGATAAGCTTGTATGTTTGTTAACATACAGTAAAAATAACAGATACGCTTGTGCTATCAAAAATATAGTTTATTCCATTTAGAGTTTATAGCATAGTCAAAATAACAGTCCATTAGTCATGTATCATTTAGTCAGTCCATTCAAGGATATTCAGTTAGCAAAGTCCGTGTAGAATATCCTATGTCAGCTCACTTACAAATCAGTCCTTTGTTTATTTCTCCCGTTCGAGCAAAGCAGTCTTGAGTCCAATGCAGTAATCAGGGATCATCAAAGCCAGAGAGAGAGCAAGCTGCCGTTCCTTGCTTCTTTTAAAGTGCTTTTACAACCACTCCCTTAATTACATTCCTACAGTTAAACTTACAGACACTTTAACTAACAAACTATGATTACATATTTATTATTTTACCTAAACCAGTTAGGGTAAACGATGTTATCCCTAACATTCTCCCCTTTTAGNTCACAATGGTAAAAACCCTCCCATACACGTATTCGTGAAATCTTTTCACAGCTGAGACGATTGCAAGGGCTTCTTTATCAATTTGTCCATAATTTCGCTGTTTTCGAAAGAGTCTTTGAAAAATATGCGCCTTATATAGGCAACCCTTGTAACTTTTAACCAATAACAAGCTAGGAACGCTAGCTTTTATAACCAATAGGAACTCTCTGTTAAGGGCCAATCGGATTCCCCGGAACGGGCCAATCCGGTCCAGCCGCTTAACAGCCAATCAGAAGTGCAGGGCCAGAACCCTGCACTTACTCCAAGCTCACACTTTATAACTGATATACATACACAACAATTTGTATAAGATGTTTTACAGGTGGCTTCCCCCCCCCGACAAGAATAGCAAGAATGTTCAAGAATAAATCCGAAAAATGTCAGAAATGTCATCAGACACCTGGTTCATATTACCATATGTGGTGGACTTGTGCGGATGCCAAAAAATACTGGACTAACATCCACACGTGGTTGGAAAAAATGACAAAAAAGCATATAGATTCAAAACCAGAAATATTTTTATTGGGAATTTTACCTGAAATATATAGTAAAGACTTGAAATACCTGATTGTAAATGTATTAACAGCAGCTAGGATTGTATTTGCTAAAAACTGGAAAAATGAGAAAATACCATCACAGGAGGAAATTATTAAGAAAATATTAGAATGTACTGAAATGAGTAGATTGACATTTGAAATTAGAGAACAGGATGATAAACAATTTTATAAAGTTTGGGATCTATTCTATCAATGGTTAGACAATAAAGGATAGTAACTGTTAAGCCTGGGTTCCCCAACCAGTGTTAAGGAGACAAGCTAAACAGAATGTGCAGCGTTAGTCAGATAGGCATACAGATAAATGAGTGAGATAAGCTTGTATGTTTGTTAACATACAGTAAAAATAACAGATACGCTTGTGCTATCAAAATATAGTTTATTCCATTTAGAGTTTATAGCATAGTCAAAATAACAGTCCATTAGTCATGTATCATTTAGTCAGTCCATTCAAGGATATTCAGTTAGCAAAGTCAGTGTAGAACATCCAATGTCAGTTCATTTACAATAAATCAATCCTTTATCTCTCTCCCGTTCCAGTAGGGAAAAACGCAGCCTTGAATCCATCCAGTAATTAGGGATCATCAAGCCAGAGAGAGCAAGCTGCCGTTGTCTTGCTTCTTTTATGGTGCTTTCACAACCACTCCCTTAATTACATTCCTACAGTTAAAGTTGCAGACACTTTAACTAATAAACCACGATAACATATTTATTATTTTACCTAAACCAATTAGGGTAAACAATGTTATCCCTAACAGTAACGAAATATGTAGACTTTTAGAAAATACTAAATATTATAAAGATGTATTCTTTTCTTATTATATCTACAAAATGTTTTTAGGATAGATTTGGGATGATAATATGAATCATTACAAAACAAATTAAGTAAAATATGATTATTTTCCAAAGCATGAATGAATAAAAGTACAGTCAAATGATTGATTAATAATAATATCAATGTATTTAATATTGGATTGAAAATATGAGATCATATACAATGTAATTGTAATTGAAGACTATGAAATGGAAGCACAAAACAATTTGTAAACCAACCGGCACACTGTATATACATATATGGAAGATGGCCTGATGTTTTTTTGTTTCGTTTGTTTATATTTGTTTTAAAAACCAATAAAATTAAAAAAAACAATAAAACTAACAAAAGAAGTCATATAGCAACAGCATTTACACTTATATACATGCTTTATAGTGCTTTACAGTCCTCTCAAAGTGGTTTACAGAGTAAGCATATTGCCCCCAACAATTTAGCTGCTCATTTTACCCACGTTGGAAGGATGGAACATAATAAATAAAATAAATTAATAAACTAAAATGACTCCCCACTTCCTGACCCAACGACAGCACCTCACATCAGCCATTTGATGGGCTCCATCCCACTCTGGGTTCTCCAGGCCCGCTGGCAAAACCAGGTCAGTGCCTTCCAAAAGAGTGCTAGAGTGGGGGCCGTTCTAATCTCTGGGGGGGGATGATGTTGCAGAGAGAGGGAGCCACCACGGAGAAGGCCCTTCTTCTGGGTCCCACCAGGTATATCTTCTTCAGGGGTGGGACCTGCAACATTCCCTGCCTCCTTGCTCTGATAGGTCGGGTAGATGTGACCGGCAAGAGAGGGTCCCTCAGGTCACCTGGTCTCAAGACATGAAGGGCTTTAAAGGTGACAACCAGCACCTTGAATTGCACCCAGAAGCAAATCAGCAACCAATGCAGCTCCTGCAGGAGAGGTCGCACATGCGCACACCGGGGTCTGCACAAAACCATGCGGGCCGCTGCATTTTGCACCACCTGGAGCTTCCGGATGCTCTTCAAGGGCAGCCCCATGTCGAGCGCGTTGCAATAGTCAAGACGGGAAGTGACCAGGGCATGAGTGGCTGTGAGTAGGGACCGTTGGTCCAGGAAAGGGCGTAACTGTCGCACAACCCGCAGTTGCGCAAAGGCCACGACTGCCACCTGCTCCTCAAGATTTCAGTTCCTGGGAACGAGAATGGGGAAGGGAAGAATCCTTGGAGAAGGGCACCTACAGGCTCCCTCTGTCTGGTGCAGGCAAGCTCAGCCCGGGGAGACCAGGCCTGGGAGCCAAAGGAGGGAGGCCACCTGAGAAGAGAACCAGCAGCCGGAGAGCGGAGGCAAAGCTTGAAAGGGAGACCCCTC
Source organism: Emydocephalus ijimae (assembly GCA_004319985.1). NCBI lineage: Eukaryota > Metazoa > Chordata > Lepidosauria > Squamata > Elapidae > Emydocephalus > Emydocephalus ijimae. Next base: position 4,686 of record BHEV01007614.1, read on the forward strand.
TGGTCGCTCCTGGGCAAGGGGCAGAGAAGGCTGAAAGGAGCCTGGAGATGGAGATCCAGGCTCTGGCTCTCCCACTGCCTTCTGGGTTCAAGGCAGGTGGATCAACTGACAGGTCGAGGGGGGGGGCAACGACGATTGGGAGCTTCCCTTAGGGACAAATTCTCCAACTCAGGCTGGCACAGCCAAGAAGCTGCGCTTTCGCAACGCTTGCCTTGTTAGGACAGCATTTGAAGGTGGATGAGTAGGACAGTCTCTCCGCCTAGATGCTAGTTATGCGGCTACTCCAAAGCAAATTATCTTGATCTTGGGAAATTTAAGAATAATTTGGCCAATTGCAAGTAGCCTTTCCTGGGAAGTGGTGGAATGGGAGGCTGTCTGCAATCCTGAACTTCCTTGAAGGAAAATGATGATCTCAGCCCTTCAAACAGGTTTCAGAGCTGGTTCCTGCAGGAAGATGGTGGATTAGAGGAAGAAGGAAGATGGATTTTCCCTGCTCCTTTCAGCCCTTGGGTGCAACGCCTCCCATGTCCTTAATTCCACTGGCTCCTTCTTCCCTAATTGATGGGCAAGGTCAACACGAATGTGGGGCTGCGGAGGCTCCCTGATCTGGTCTCCCTCCAGAATGAGATGCAGCCAGAGCCCCTTTCGAGAGGCAGGGACAAACGGGCGGGGAAAACGGGTGGAGCAGTGGGCGCCCCAAGAACAGCCCTCCCTTGGCAGGGCCCACGGGCCTTTCGCTTGAAACTGGGCTGCCAGGCCAGACGAGCTCCACCAAAGGACACTGTGGTCAGCGTTACAGGACAAGTGTTAGGGAAGGGCCAGCCAGCTGACGAGAAACTAAGCGGCCTCTGGAGGAGAGCCATGCAAAGGTTGCCTAGAAGCTCAGCATTAAGACGCTAAGACCATCTGCTCCCATCACTTCCTGGAAAAGAGGAGGAGAAGAAATGGAAGTGGTGACAACGTTTATTTTCTTGGCCTCCAAGAGCACTTCAGATGCTGATTGTAATCATGAAACAATGCTACTCCTTGGGAGGAAAGCCACAGCAAAGCATAAGACAGCAGTCTACTAAAGAGCGGAGCCGTCACCTTGCCAACAAAGGTCCATATAGTGGAAGCTCCGGTGTTCTCGGAGTCGCGTGCAACTGTGGGAATTGGACCACAAGGAAGGTGGAGGGCGAAGAATGGAGGCACTTGTGGTGCTGGAGTGCCCTTTGGAAGGGCAGATCCTGGAGCTGAAGCTCCAATGCTTTGGCCACCCAATGAAAAGAGAGGACTCCTCGGAGAAGCCCCCAATGGTGGGGAAGGCCAAAGGCTGAACAGGGAGGGCAGAGGAGGAGGAGGTGGCTAGATAGGATCATTGAGGCAACAGACATGAATTTGGACAAATTCTGGGAGAAAGTGGAGGACGGGGTGGGTGAGGGGCTGCTGTGGTCCAGAGGGTCCTGAAGAATTGGAACTTCCATGAAGTTTTACATTCTTCACTGACCACCCCCCCAACAGTTATTATGGGGGGGGGGAAATCCTACTTTAACAAATAGTACTGAAATTCACTGTTTCTTTTATCCAGTCCTGTCCAATCTCAGAAAATGCCTGGGCAAGTGTCCTTGCAATGGCGGTTTGCCATTGCCTCCTTTCTAGGGCTAGGAGAGAGTGACTGGCCCCAAGTCACTCACCTCACTTCATGCTCAAGCTGGGACTAGAACTCATGGTGCCTCCTGGTTTCTAGGCTAGCACCTTAACCACAAAACAACACTGGCCGCCTTTCTAAGGCCCTAACAGCACACAGCTGACTGAGACAACTGAAGGCTGATGGCTGTCCATCAATTGTGGCTCAGGAGGCCTTGCTGCTAACCTGTTCCCCTTCAGGCCAAGCCCTGCCTCGGAGCTTGACCCAAACCCCCAGACTTAATTTACTTCATCAAACTTCCACAATTTAGCCACTGCCTACTGACCCCCAGTCACCCATGGCCGCCTTTTGACCCCCAGCCATTTATAGCAGCCCTCCAATATTTGAGGGTCTGTCACAGAAAGGTGGGGGGGCTATTTGCCAAAGCACCAAAGAAGGCAGGCCAAGGAGCAACGAGATAGAAACTCATCAAGAAGAGAAGCAACCTAGGAATAAGGAGCGGTTTCCTGACAGTGGGGACAATTCATCATGGCTTCACCACTGGAGGCTCATTCGTTCATCCATCCATCCATCCATCCATTCATGTTGAGAAGGGATTGGACAGCCCCTTGTCTGGAATGGCCCAGGGTCTCCTGCTTGAACATGAGATTGGACTAGCAGATCTCCAAGCTCTGTTAGTCTGATAAATCAACTCCTTGGGAAGCTCCTTCAACTCTTGGGGGTCAATACTGACCACTTTGGGGAACCCCGATGTAGAGGAAGGCTGCAGAAGTTGTCTGGTTGGACCTCAGCAGAGGCTTCAGAAGGCAGCTAGCTATTCTCCCTCTCCAAAGGGTCAAACAGAGGCTGGGTGATATTGCGGACGGAGAAGCCCTTGTGGTGTGGAAAGGTCTGGTTTTCCTGAAGCCAGCTGGCATGTGAATGAAGAAAACATGGCGGAGGACTTTGGAACCTCTTATGCAGGAAAGTTGTTCAAATGCACTTTTTCCAGAAGGCTTTCCACTGAACGCACAAGGCGTTGTCAACCTTGGGCCGATAGCTAAAGAATGCTAACAGAGAGCTAATAACTGATTTGAACGAAGACGGAAGGGAAATAGTGAAAGTCTGCCGAAATCTAGAATACGTTCCTTCCTTGGAAGAAACTCTGCTATGAAATACTGTTGCCGCAGACCATCCTGAAGAAGGCCCTTCCCAGTGGCCACTAGGAGCCAACACCAGTTTGGGAGCAGGTGGGTGGAATGGTTGCAGCTGGGCAAGACCCCAATGGGCCCCTCGTCCACCACAAGAGCCTTCCAGCCCGTGCCCCCCAGCTCTTACCAGGAGGAAAGTAGCTTTCGTCCTGCCCACTTACTCACCTGTAAGGGAGCCTCCTTTCTCCTCAGCTGCTACCTAGGCCATTTCGGAGGGCGCCTGCTTGGTCTTCCACCACGTGGCAGCCTGCCAGCTACTTCCAGGGAGCTGCCAGGTCTCCCCCCTGGCCTTCTTTACTCCTCCTTCCGGCTAAGGGTATCCAGAGTCTATTTTCAGCTTTCTCTTCCAAGCCTCTTCTCATCCTGTCAATGCCCAGTGCCCAAAACTTCCCATAACTCTCTGGATACGGTCTAATAATTGGCACAGAATTGAGAGAAATCATGGCTACCATTCAACAAAGTGGACAGAGCCACCACTTACTGCACTATTTCAACAAAATGAGGTTGGGGGTTGCAGAAACATGGCTGAGTCATGTCCCCTCCACACTTGCACACCTAGGGAGCTAGAAGGGAGCGGGTGCATGGCTCCCACTTGTCCTTCTCCTCAGAGAGATTTTGGAGGCCCCACCTCCACAAAGGAGATGGGAGAGAGAGAGCATGTGCAAAGTGGGCCCGGATTTCAGGCATCTTTGGGGCTGGGTGGCCTGCTGAAGGGAATTCTGGCGTTCCAGGCCCTTGGCCGCTCTGCCTTGTGGCCCCGAGAGGCAGGTAGAGCCCTGGGCTGCTCTGAATGTCCCAAGCAGGCTTGTGATGGGAGCAGCGTGCAAGAGGGGATAGATGTCAGCATCCCAGGATTGGGAAGAAGGTCCCTGCAGCTGCCCTGCTTGTCTGGAAGGGAGGGAGGATGGCTGGGCTCTGTGGGCACAGGGGAGCGGGGGAGGGGGACTCTTGGGGATGGCATTTCCAGGAGAGGAATTGCCCAGCCTCCCCACAGTGACTCAGAAAGCAGGGCAGGGCAGCCGCCGGCTTCCTCTTCAGAAGGACCCAGATCTGCATCGGGCCCATTAAATGGGGTGTGGAAGGAGGTTCGGGTTGCCCAACTGTGGCAGACTTCCAGGATCCAGGCTGGTGTTTAGGTGAAGCCAAAGTGTTTTCCTGTGAAGTTGGCAGGAAATAAACAAGGATGAAGCCGCAGCTCAGCGGCTGAATTCCCAAACTGGAAAGTCAAGCCAGGCAGATACCGAGGAGAAACACCCTCGGGAGGGGAGGCATGGCCAGCTGAGGCAAGCAGCTCTACCAGCAACAAAGGGGTGTGTGTGTGCATGTGTGTGTGCGTGTGTGTTGTGGGGTAGGTGGGGGCAGGGGACAAGTCCTGGGACTTCACAGCACAAAGGCGCAGCTCATGGATCAAAGGGGCCCTAAGGTGGGAAGGAATTACTGGAGCTGAGCTCTCCACACCATGCAGGTAATGTGGGGGTGGAGTGAGCTGGCATTGAAACAACACCCCAAACTGCCTAAGCACCAGCAGGAGGAGGGGGGACAGGTGCTCCCTGGAGGATCCCACCTGCAAGAGCACAGCTGGACCCACTGCAGAAAGTGGTGTCCGTCCAAGAGGCAGTTGGGGGGCAGAGGGCTTGCTGACAGGCATATGGGGCCAGCACCCCTCCTGCACTCTTCCCCAATCCAGATGGGCTGGCTTGGTGGTTTACAGATGTGAGAAGCCAGTGGGGGGGAAAGTAGGTGATGCCAGAAGCATCCCTAGACTGAATGGACTCAGGAGGGTGCAGTGGTGTGATAGAGGAGAAAGAGAGAGAGAGGAGAAGGAAGGAAGGAAGGAAGGAAGGAAGGAAGGAAAACTGATCTCGGTTTGGGTGAAGGTTGGAACGGAGCTTTGTGGGTAGGGAGAGTCACCAGTGCTCAGGCCCTGCAGCCTGGAAGGGGCTCTTGGACCTTCAAGTCCACCCCTCCAGCCCAGCTCTCCCTCCCTCCCCAGGTGCAGCGCTTTCTGCTCAAGCAGCTTTCCCCATTCTTACCAAGGCCACGGGGGGGGGGGGCGCAGAGGCCATGCTGAGAAGAGAAGGGAACCCTCAGAAGGAAAATGGGGGCGGGGACAATGGCAGGCACCTCCTGGGAGCTGAACAAGGCTGTTCTTAAGCCAGGGGAGTCCTGAGGCCTGTTGGGTGACTTTCAGCCTCCTGTCGTGTCCTGGCTTGGATCAGGGCTAATGCACAGCATGACTCGGACCCCCGAAGCCCTTCTGGGAAGAGGAAGAGGGGCAGCTGGTGTTCAACCTCCCACGGGAGAGGACAGGAAGGCGTGGGAAGGAGAGGCACCTGCCCCAGAGCAGGAGGATAATTGGGGGTTGATGCAGCCTGTCCGAAGTGGCGGCCGTGTGCATGGCGCACCTGAGCTGTTGCCACTTCGCACTTCCTCCAGCAGCCTCTTCCTCCCACCTACTTCCTTGTCTTGTGGGGGGTGGGGGGGGGTGACTCTTGGCCTTGGAATTCCATGGAGAAAATCCAGTTTGGCACTCCTGCAGCTGGGAATGTGCTTCCTCTGAGCAAAAAGGATGGCCTGGGCTCCCCCAGCTGCACCTCCCCCTGAAGAGGGAAATTGGGGTGGTGCCTAATAGAGGAACCGGTTAATTGACCTTGGATGGTTTTATAGGAATCGGCAGGAGCTGCCTGGCATCTCACTCGGGCCGGTGGATCGCCAGAGGAATGCACCAGAGTCTCTGGCTGAAGTGCTGAAGAAAAGAGGCAACCATGGCAGGTGAGTGGCCTCCCTTCACGGGGCTGACCAGGAGAGACCGAGGGAGCCGTGCTTTTGCCCGGGGAGCCTTCCTGGCGGGTGAAGGGGCAGAGCTCCCTAGCTTGGTCCCCAAAGGAGTTTTTCCATTCCTCCTGGAGACAGAACCGGGCATCAAGTCCGGGCAATCAAGGAGCCCCCAGGAAGACTGCAGAAGGGAGAAGAGCAATAGAGCAGAGGAGAACTGAACAGAACAGAACCCGAAAGGGACCTTGGAGGTCTTCTAGTTCAGCCCACTGCTCAAGCAGAACCTACACCATTTCAGACAAGGGACTTTCGCTAAATGTACCCATGGGACACAGGCTGAAGCCCGGCTGGCTCATGGCACTGCCTTCTTCCCCAAACGAGATGCTCACTTTCCATCTTGTGCCCCGGCTGGTTTGGCCAGTCCCCTGCCAGGTCTCTCCTCCAGTGCCCGTCCTCCCCCCACCAGCCTCTCCAGGGCCCCCTTTGGGGCAGAGGAGTGTCCCACCGACTCAGTGGGGCAGGGGCCAAAGAGGCGGCAGATGCTCCCTCCAAGTAGAGCTGCCTCCAGGCGGGGGGGGGAGGGGGGGAGGCTCAAGTGGATTCGTTGGAAGTCAGTTGGAGGTCAATTCTAACCTTCCCCGGTTTTGGTTTTTCTAGCCTGAAAGGGCAGGGGAGGAGTCGGAGCAGGGGCAGCTGCCAGGGTCTTGCGGACATACCCAAACCCACAGCTGGCTTCTGGCCCGCGTTTTCTGGTGGGGTCTTCTTGCCAGTTGCTGCCTGCCCCCTGCCACCCCCCCCCCACCTCAAAGGTCCTCGAACCTGCCTCTGGGGGAACCTGTGGCCAGCATCATTTTCCTTGCCTCTCTCTGGGAAGTCCCCAGGCAGGAGGGGGAGGGAGGGAGGAAGCAGTGCCTTCTGCTCTCCAAAGTGGATGCGGTGGTGGGCAAAGGTTCCCCAGCATCTCAGCCTCCTTCTGCCCCTCCCCACGAGACCCGCCCCCTCTGAGGTGCAGGACCTGAACATCCAGGGCTGCCCTTGGGAGAGATCTGTTCACTGCAGGCTGCAGGGCAACCCCCCCCCCAGGCCACACAATCGCTGGAATGGGTGATAGGCTAACAATGCCTTTTCTGCTGACTGGTTTCTGTTACAGCTTTCTATACATTCGGTATCATTTATCATATCAATTGTACATCTATGCCACCGTTAAAACATTTTAACAAGCCAAAAATCCAAAACCAAACCAGCATAAGGCCAAAGGAGAGCCATGGCAAAGCAAAGAAACCCGGAGGAGGGACCCCCAGATGCGTTGGCCAAAGGTTGTGTCGCCAGAGCCGAGGATAAGGGTCCAAGCCCGGCTCCAGCAGGAGCCTTTGATGATTCTTCTTGTCAGCTTTGCCTAAAAATCGGGGTCTGGGAGATGGCCGAGCCGTTGATTAAGGAGCAAAATACAGGCAGTCCTTGACTTTAGGGTCCATTCGAAGTTACAACGGGACTGGAAAAAAGTGTTGTGGCCATTTTTCACACCTACAACCCTTGCAGCCTCCCTGGGGTCAAACAACTAAAGTTCAGAGCGCTTGGCAACTGACTCGTATTTATGACGGCTCCAGGGTCCCAGGGATTCAGCCGGATTCACTTAACAACTGTGGCAAGGAAGTTTGTAAATGGGGCAGAACTCACGACTGTCTCGATTACTAACAGAACCTTTGGCTTAGTTGTGCCGGAGGCTGAGGACTCCTGTGTAAATAAGAAAGGCCACTCTTGGCATGGCTGCTCCCCTCCCCCGGGGCTCTCCCCCCCAGCCCATGGGAGGGGGGCTCAGCACCTCTCCCCGTGCCTCCCAGAGCGGCCAGCGGCTTCCTGCTTCCACTGACTTCCTGCTGGCCTCTCCTCCTTCTTGCTGTGCAGAGCTGATCCCCACGCAAATCAACTGGCACGTGCCCAGCAACTCTGAGGCGCATCACACCGGCTGCTTTGTGACCCCTGAGTTCTGCATCCGCCGTGGGCAGAAGTTCGACTTCACGCTGTACTTCAACCGGTCTCCTCAGGAAGGGGAGAGCCTGGCCTTTGTGGCCGAAACGGGTAACGGCCCCCAGCCCTCCTCCTCCGCCCCTCTGCAGAGGGCTCGGTCAGGGCCACCGGTAGCCCAATTGGGAGAGAGGGGGCACCCTTCCACTCCAGGCTGTGGCCCTCGAGGGACCTCCCCCTCAGGGTGACTCCCAGGCCTGTGGGCAGATCCCTCAGGTGGGCAGGGGCCATCAGCTCCCGCCCTTTGCTTGGCACGGACGCCCCCTCCCACCCAAGGAGCCCCCTGGACACCCCTGTTCCCACCCGTGGCCCCTTGGGACCCAGCAGAGGAAGCCCACCCCGCCCAGCGGCCCAGGGTGGAAGTGAGGGCAGGGAGGTCTCCTTGGCAGGTGGGAGGGAGGGAGGCCTCACTGCCTGCTGAGAACAGGGAGCCCAGCTGGGGCTCTCCACTGGGCACCAACTGGAGCTTGATGGTGTCCAATGAGGACCATGGGAGACCATGGCCTGCTCAGCCCGTGTTTCCCCCCAGCATGCTGTGTCTCTTGTCCTGGGCAGGTCCAAGCCCTTCTGAGGCCCAACACACCAGGTGTGGGTTTGCCGTCTCCAACTCCCTGGTTGGAGGGGCTTGGGGTGCAGTACAGATGTCGGGCAACGCCAACTCCATCAACTTCTCCATGTGCAGCTCCAGCAAGGCGGCCATCGGTCACTATAAGCTGAGCCTGCAAGTGACCTGTGGCAACCAGGTGGCAACCAGGTTCCTGGCCAAGTTTATCCTGCTCTTCAACCCGTGGTGCTCAGGTGAGGAGGAGGGGCACGCTCGTCTGCCACCTCTGCCTGCGCAGCCCTCCCTAGACAGCTGCCCAGCAATCCCTCTTGGCCTTCAGCTGCCATCAGCACCTCTTGAATGGCACAGGGAAGGGAGGGCCAAAGCCTCTGACCGCAGCCTGGGCTGGGAAGGAATGGGGAGGGCTTGGCACAGCAGAGGTTGGATGAGGTGGGGGCTTCTCACCACCTTTCTTTGCTGCAGGGGATCTGGTCTTTATGGCCAACGAGGCAGAGAGGCAAGAATACGTGATGAACGAAAACGGCATTATCTTTGTGGGCAATGCCAACTACATTGAAGCTCGAGGATGGTACTATGGCCAGGTCAGCGACTGAGGGTGCCTATGGGTCCCCTGTGATGCACGCCCTCTGCTCCTTTGACCCAGGTGAAGGCTGGGGGAGGGACTGCTGTCCCAGAGGCCTCCCCCCACCCCCGAGTATCTCTGTACTGTCCCTGGGCCAGGCAGGGCAGGTCATTAGATACCCCTCTGTGCCCCCCTCGGCCTGCTCTGGCTGCCCCAGGGAGTCCTGCAGCTGGCCTGCTCAGGTCCTCGGGTCTGTGCCCTCCCCATCGGGCGCCCTGGTCCCTGGGCCAAAGAAAGACTTTCCGGAAGGTTTGCACGCGGCCCTGGTGAGCACTTGGCCTTTCCTCGGCTGGACGCTCACAGACGGATTCCAGCAGGTGCGACCCATGGGGCGATGCCATGGAGGCCATGGGCGGCCTTCCCCAGGGACAGGCTCCCCTGTGGCCCTCGGAGGGGCTGCTCTGCAGCTGGGGCCCCCACAGCACCCAGGGATTTAGAGAAAACCTCCCCCGAAGAGGCCTCCGGCTCCCTCTGGGCAGGGGGCAGCACGGAGGGGTGTCCCATATCCTGGTTCTCTTCGGGCCTCCCCCTCATGGGGGGATGAGTGGGAAATTTTCTCTTGGTTCCAGTTTCAGGAGAACATCCTCAACATCTGCCTCCATCTGCTGAACCTGAGCCTCTACCATCGCCAGGACCCAGCGGGGGACGCCTCACGGCGGCGCGACCCCCGGTATGTGGGACGCATCGTCAGTGCCATGGTACGAGCAAAGGGGGTATCGGGGGCTCGGCCTGCCCACCTCCACCGCTCCTTGACCGCTTCTGATGCCCTTTTAGGTCAACGGCAATGACGGTGACAACGGGGTGCTGGAGGGCAAGTGGAGTGAGAATTTCGCCCACCATGAGAACCCTTCCCGGTGGGACGGCAGCGTGACCATCCTGAGGAAGTGGGCCCAGGGCAACTACAGCCCTGTCCAGTATGGACAATGCTGGGTCTTTGCTGGCGTGACGGGCACCAGTACGTAAGCCTTGGCAGAGGGAGTGGCCACAGGCCAACCTGGAGGGGGGCATCTGCTGGGCCGGGGCAGCTTGGCTTCCATGGCAGACGATGCCTTCCTCTCACTTGCAGTCTTGAGGTGCTTGGGGATCCCGACGCGCCTGGTCACAAATTTCAATTCTGCCCACGATTCGAACTCAAACCTGAGTATCGATAAATACTATGATCCTGCCGGAAAGAGCCTCAAGATGGGACAAGACTCTGTCTGGTAGGGAGGACAGGCAGCCCGAGTGGGGCAGGAGGAGAGCTGGTGGGTTTAGCCCTGTGGAAGGTTCCACCCAGCCGGGCAGGGACTGGAGCCTCCAGTTGGGAAGGGGCTCTGGGTTGGGCATGGCCAGCCCACTGGTGGCCCCGGAAGGCTCCGCAGAAACCCTTTCTCTGGGCTGGAGGCTGCCAGGGCTATCAGGTGCTGCAGCCTGGCCTCTCTTCTGCCCTTCCACCCTCAGGGACTACCATGTCTGGAACGAGAGCTGGTTTGTCCGGAGGGACCTGGGCAACCCCTACTGTGGCTGGCAAGTGATCGATGCCACCCCACAAGAGAGGAGCAAAGGTCAGTCCAGGTGGGCTCCCCCCCTGCCCAGCCACTGGCCGGAGCCCCAGTGCAACTCCCCCCCCTCCTCCTCCTCCTCCTCCAGGAATCTACCAGTGCGGGCCGGCCTCGGTCTTGGCGGTCAAGCAAGGAGACGTCAGGCTGAGCTACGACACAGCCTTCGTCTTCACGGAGGTGAATGCCGACATCAACCGCTGGGTCGTGCAGAGCAACGGGAAGTGCGTGAAGGCCTACTGCGACACCTCCTCCATCGGCAGAGCCCTGAGCACCAAAGCCGTGGGCAGCAACCAGCGGGTGGACGTGACCAACTGCTACAAGTTTCCTGAAGGTGGGCTGAAGAACGGCAGTCTTGGGTTTGGGGTTACAAGGAGCCCACCCCCAGCCGCCTCCCTTGCAAGGCTCCCAGGGACACCGAAGCCATCGCTCGTCTGTCCCTCCAGCTGATGTTTATCCCCACATCTGGAGGAATCTCTGCTGAGATGGGGGGCAGGCTGGGGGGGGGCAGCAGGGGGGCAGATCCTGCAAGGGGCCTTGTCAGGAGAGTCAAAGGATCTGCCAGGGATGTGAGGTGCCCCCCCCACCCCGCTTGACAAGCAGGCCAGGCTGCTTTCCAGGCGGAGCAGATCTGCCTCTAAGCCATGTCCCTTCCTTGGCTTCAAGGGGGTGCTTGCCATGAGCTGAAAGACAGGCCAGGGTGGGGTGGGAGGCAGAGGAGCAGTGCCCCTCTCCCCCCAGGGGAAGAAAGGGAAAGCAAGTCTTTGGCAGGCGGGGGGATCCGGGAGGCAGCCTTCTTGCATGACCAACTGGAGACTCTCCCGGAAGGCTGCAGTGCTGGGCTGGCTGGGCGCCTGGACAGAGGTGTCAGTGGGAAAGATTTGTGGTTTCAGGGACACCGTTTTCCCAAGAGAAGCACAGAGGCACCTGAAAGCGGTTTTCTTCACTTCCTTCTCAATCTGCCACCTCTCCCTGATCCTGCCCCCACGGCCGACTTGCTGCGGTGGAAGCACAGGGCCTGTCCAGATTGTCCATTCGACATCTCAGTACGGCCCTTGACCCTGGTGTCCTTCTAGGCCCGCTGGCAGGACGAGGGGTGGGGTGGCTTCCTGCTGTGCATGAAGGGGGAGGCCCTGACTTGCAATCCAGGGCTCAGGCTCCCCAGCCCTCCACTGGACACCATCCAGCTGCTAGGGGAGGCCACCCCTTGACCTGGGGCCAGGTGCCCCCAATATGCTGGCGGTGGCCATTCTGCAACTCCACACCAGAGCAGCCAAGTGAGGGTGCTGAGGTTGCTGGCACTGGAGCAGGAAGCAGCAGCTGGCCAGACCGATGTGCCTTCCTGTTCTCCTGGTCCCTTCTCTAGGAGCACTTCCCCAGGTAGGACAGGTGCCCTCTTGGACCCAACTCCCGCGTGAGGAGCAGGTGGCTGCTGTGGTCCAGGGATCCTTTATCTGGGGGGGGGAGAATCCCCCTTTCTGGATGGGGGTCTCTTCTCGGGGTCACTCCTGCCTCTTGCCCAGGTCCACTTCCGCTCCCTTCTCTAAGGAGACTGCAGTTGGGGAAAGGGTCAGCTGCTTTGGGCCTGGACAGTCCAACCACTTTCCTGCCCTTCCGATGGACTCGCTTTGGGAAAGGCAGAAGCAGAGCAGGAGGATGGGGGCCGGCTGGGTCCCCCGCCAGGCAAACCCCCCTACCCCCCTTTGTAGGGTCAGGAAGAGGGAGGGTCTCCTGCAGATCTCCCTCCTCAGCAGGGTGTGTGTGTGTGCGTGTGTGTGTGTCCCTGTCCTTGGTGCTCTCCTGCTCAGGCCACAAGGTGAAAGCCTAGTCCGGGGTGGCCATTCTGCAGAAGGGGTGGGGGAGATCAATATAATTTCCTTAGTTCTATGCAATCATTGCAGCCGCAGTTCATGTTTTATTCGGGAGGTGGGGGAACCTCACTGGCCCTGCAAACGGCCTCTCTGCTTCCGCATCTCCCTCCAGCCGGTGGGAGAAGAGCAGGCAGGTTTCGCTCTCGCTTCAGTTGCCAGCCTCGGGGCCCTTCCCCGGGGAGGCCCAGAGGCAGCTAGAGGGGTCCGGGAAAAGTTGCCTCGCTGTTTGGGGCTTCTTGGCTCCAGCAAACGAGCTTCGGGGGCAGCTCCTTAGAATACCGCCCGCCCCCTGCTCCCGGCTTGCTCACCTCCAGGCAGAGACCAGAGCCTTCGGGAGCCCCGCTGGGAAAGAGCCTTTGGAGGGAGCTGCTGAGCTGCCCACCCCCTCCTCCCCTCCAGGCTCCGCTGAGGAAAGAAGCGTTTATCGGAAAGCCTGCATGCAGCTCTCGGGCTCCAGCGCCTTGGAAGCGGCGGCCACAGAGCTGATCGCCCACCCGGAGCTCTTTGGGAAATTCAAGCTGACTCAGCCGCCGGTGCTCGGCAAGGACGTCAACCTGATCCTCTCACTCTGCAACCTGTCTGCCTCCCCCAAGACGGTCACCGTCAACCTGAGCGTCTCCAGCGTCCTCTATACCCGTAGGGCCGTCAGGGAGATCCTGAAGGAGGCCACCAGCCTCCACCTGGCCAGCAAGGAAGGTACCCGGCCAGCCGAGGGCGGAGCGGGCTGTGCGGGAGCCGCCCCCATCCAGAGGCAGCGAGAGCCTGCTCTGCCCCACCCCCTTCCGTCTCTCTCAGGGAGGGAGGGAGGGGGCGAGAGAGAGAGAGAGGGAGAGACGTGGGGGGGGGCTCCTGACACTTCGGGTGGCCCCGCCTGCAGGGGGGAACTGGGAGGGCTGGGGAGCGTTTGAGTGGTCTGATGAAGAGATGGAGGAGGAGGAGGAGGAGGAGAGGGAGAGAGCTTGTTCCTGGCTAGGCTTGTGAAGGGGCTCTCCTGGCTTCCAGAGAAGTACCTTCCCCTGAGAATCCCCTACAGCCACTACGGCAACTCCCTGACTGACGACAAGAAGCTGCTGGTGACAGCTCTGTGCGGTGCGTCCGAGGGCACGAAGCTGCTGGTGGAAAAGGCCATCACTCTGGAGAGCCCAAACCTCTCCATTGTGGTAAGCACCTCCTAGACACGCACACACAGCCTCTCCATTGTGGCAAGCGCCTCCTGGACACACACACACACAACCCACGTTGGGAGGCTGCCTGCCCCATCAAGCCCTGCTCCCAAAGACCCTGCGGGGCCATGTTCCGCCCCCCAGAGTTGCGCTCCATCCGGCAGTGTCCATGCGAGGCTCTGGGAGGGCTGCTCCGGCCGTCCTCCTCCCGGCTAGCAGTGGCCGGAGCTCCTTGAGCGCAGCAGACTTGGTTCCTTTGCAAGTTGCTGTCTGAGCTGCATTGCCCTGAAAGCCGGCTGGTTTGGGCTCAGCCCTGTCTGTGGAGAAGGTGAACAGGCCTCTCTTCTGCCAGAGGAGGCCAGGAAAGCAGCCGAGGCTGCCCGGCCCTCCTCACGGCCCTGGGTGAAGCAGCCGACTGGCCAGGGGTTCGGCTGCTTGGAAATTCCTCTGGCTTCCCAGCAGGGACCAGGAGCCAGAGCACTTCCATTTCCATCCTTAGCTCCTCCAGAGTGGCTAAAACTGGCCGTTCTGTTACAGGGTCTCAGGTTTCAGATCATTCAGAGGCATTTTCAGTACGTTTTAAAGATGAGGAAAAGGATGATTTGGCTGTTTCTGACTCCTGCTCTTCAAACCCATTTCCTCCCACTGTGGATTGGGGTGGGGGCTTCCTTTTTGGACCCACATTTGTGGTAATAATGAAAAGGCTCCAGATTCACAAAGTGTCCCCCCCCAACCCCCCTCCCCCGCCCTGCCCAGCCTGGCATCTGAGAAAGGGCAGGAGGGGGCACCTGAGACCCCGCTCTGTGGCCGGGCTGACCTGCTGCTTTCCCCCCCGAAAGGTTCCTCCAAAGGTGTTTGCCAATACCCCAACCACGCTGGAAATCTCCTATGCCAACCCCCTCCCTGAGCCCGTGGAGGACTGCCTGTTGCTCGTGACCCTGATGGGCCAGGCCATCAAGATCAAGTATGTGGGTCTGGGCGGGGGGGCGACTATGGGGCCGAGCCCAGTGCCACTCTCTCCACGGCCCCCTGGGGCCCCAGCGGGCGAAGGGAAGCTGGCACTCCCCCTGGAAGCTCACTCCCCTCCCCCACTTGCTACAGTGTGGCAGACTTGGCAGCCGGGGAGCGGTCGAAGATCTACTTCGAGTTCACGCCTCGCCGCACAGGCGCCATGCAGCTGCACGTGGACTTCTCCTGCAACAAATTCCACCACGTCAAGAGCTTTGTGCTTATGGATGTGGTCGCCGCTGATGCCACTGCTTAACTGGGGGGAGCATCTCTCCTGCGCCCAGGCTGCCATTAAAGCTTTGTCCAAGCAGCAGAAGAAGAAAAGCTGCTGATGCTGATGCTGATGTGTGTTTATTCCAGAGGTTAGAGAGGGCAGGAAGTCATGAGTGGGAGGAAGGGGGGAGCACTGGTGCCCTCCCTTCCAGGGCTGGGTTCTGTTCTCCTTCCACTATGGCCAGCTGGCCTCTCGCTCAGGTGCTGCTGGGAACGTGGGGCTTCACCCCGGGGCCCTTTGCTGTGGCCGCCTGGACAGGGGTGCCTCGGCAAATGCTAGCTGTGCAGCCACGAGTGGTAGCCCCGGGTCCACGCCTGCTCCTTGTCCTCTGGGACTCCTCTCCTGCAGGTGGAGTGGGAAGGGGGGGCTCGCCTGGAGCAGGGGAGCCTTTAGCTGGAGCCTGTCCAGGCCAGAGCCCACCTGCAGTTGCATACGGGCCCCCAAATCCACCTGTCAGCGCTGGTGTGCCCCTGGTGGGCTTGGGAGCGGGTGCTGCTGAGCTTTAGACCTCTTGCATGGGTCAGGTGAGGTTCAAGAGCTGGGGGGCTGGGGAGGGGCACACAATACCTGGTCATCTGAAGTCCCCGCCCCCAGAGAGGCCCTTCCCGGAACTGCCCCTGTTGCCCTGCTGGGCTCCTTGTCCAGCTGAGTTTTTGAAAGGTTCCTTAATTAACCACAGTTAAGTGGACATCCCACAAACACTGAGGGCTCCTTGGTGCTCTCCGACTTTGGCTGTTCTCTTGCAGAAGTTTCATGACCCAAACTAGGTAACATCAATGATGACGAAAATGGCGATGATGAAGAGCATTTGATGAGGCTACCTAGTTTGGATCATGAAACTTCTGCAAGAAAACAGCCAGACTCAGAGATAATACCCAGGATCCTCATTTCAGCCCTGAGCTAGAAAGATTCTCCTTTCTTGGGTCCACAATCATTATTGGGGAGTAGAAACGGGGGGGGGGCAGCTGCTGCTGTGAGCTTGTTTGGAAATGTCCCCATTGCCTGGGGGAGGGGAGGGGAATCAGGTTATTGAGAGCTTCCTGGTGAGAAGAAGCTCCCGGTAAGCCTCTTGCCCTGGTTGTCTTTTGCCAAATCCCCTTTGGTCGTCCTCATAAGGTCAACAATTCACTATGTAGAGAATTGTCCCAGGGTGACAGAGACCAGATCCCACATCGGTATCCGGTCATTCAAAATTTATTCTGCCTTTGTGGTCCTTTTCCACATCAGGGAGGACCTCTGGTTAAGACCTCTGGGCATCAACCTCAGGCTCCTGAGGTGCCTTCCCAGTTCATGCCATACTGAACAGCCTCAGCCGATCCTCACAGCATCGCTTGTCCTGGGAAGAATTAGCAGACCGATGAGAACAACATCTGAATCTTGGCACGTCTGGTCAGCAGCTTGATCTCTCTCTCAGTGCCCAACCAACTGCCCAAGGAAGCCCCCTAATTTCCTAGGAGGTGATGCCCATGGACTTGACCCTTTTTGGAAATCAGCCTGTCTCACACACACACACACACACACACACAATGCCTGATATGCCGGCCTCGCAGGTGGATCGGCGTGGCCAACACACGGCTGCTTTGACCCTTGTAGCAGTGGATTGCCAACTAGCAGGGCTGCAAGCTGGACCCCCATTTCCACACTGCTTCCTTCTCTTCCTGTGATAGTTCACGGCCTGCTTTGTTTTTCCTCTGGATGCCCAGTGTTTGGCACCTTCCTGTTGCAGCACCTAATAAATCTCCCTCCTCCCTTCTCAGCCTCAGGGCTCCAACCCTTTTCTTCCCGTCTGCCACAAAGACGCCCGATTGTTTCCAGACAAGAATGCAAACATTCAGGGGTTCCTGCCTGCTCATCCACGCGACGAGAACTCGGTCAGTCTCCAGTCCAAGCTGCTGCTTCTCAGATCCTCCCAGTTGCCCAACTGTGGCTAGAAACCTCCCACCATGACAGACCAACTGCGATTCTAGGAGGGAGCCTGACCCACAGCTTTGCAGCCCTCCCTGGCTGCCCCTGAAACTCCTGATACCAAGATCCGATCCCTGTCTGTAAAGTCTTGGGCTGCTGGCTATTGCCCTGCCTGAGGCCCTGCCCGAGACCCCGAAGGACACCTCCCACTCTACCAGGACTAGGGCAAGGAGGGGCTCCAGATGAGAGGCCCCAACTTCTCTTCCTCCTCTCTCCTCCTCTCCCGCCTGCTCACAGGAAAGGGGGGGGAGAAAAGAGGGGCTCCCGACTGCCTCAAAAGCATCAACTGGCTTGGCTCATCAGCTCCCAGGGAAAAGAGGCCTCTGGCAGGAGCGAGTGTGCCAGGCAGCTGGGAGCACCCGCAGAAGGAACTAGGGAGTTTGCTGGGTTAGCATTTTGCTCTCCCCTTCACCGAGTCCAGGCCGAGCCCACCCAGAATTTCCTGGAGCTCGTTGCCCTCTGCAGCCCCAGGCTCGCACTAAGGGCAGCTGCGGCACGATGCCAACTAAAGAGGGCTTGGCCAGCAGCGTCATGCCAGCCCCACTACCTGTTTGTGCCACAAGAAGGGCGCCTCTCGCTTAAGCAGCAGCTTTCATTCAATACCTGCGAATGGCAGCCCCGGGTCCCAGAAGTGGGTCAGCCTCTGCCCTTCAAGCCGGCCTCTCAGCGGAGACTTGCATGGCACGTGCTGGGCAGCTGAGCTTGCACTGGCAGGCGGGATGCACAGCCTCTCAGCTGCACCCCTTAATCACCAATCTGCCAAATTGATGCCCAGCTGCCAGACTCACCACGGGGCCAAAGGGGGCCTCCGCCTCCCTCGCCCCCGGTCTTCCTGGGCCGGCCCCTTTTCTCCACAGGTGCCTTGTACGCCTGTAGCTGAAGAGCCCCGTTTCTTTTCCGTCCGTTCCCTAAATGTTTCAAGCTCACCGGGACACCCTTTCCTGCCTGCTGGATGGCAGCTTTCGCGGAGTGCCTGGGAAAAGACCCAGACCGATCAGGGTACCCGAGGCAGCTCCAGGGGAGCCTCCAGAGGCATTCAAGAGGTTCGGCGAATCACAGCACCGTCTCCTCCAGGCCTAGCAAGTTTGTCACATTTTGGGAACTTATTAGCTACCTTCCTAGAGGCAAACAATTCAGGAGCTGCCTCTGTTATTCAGGAAGCGGCTGCCTCTGTTATTTAAGCGGCTGCAGGTGCTTCACTGGCAGGAAGCCGCAAGAGGCAGACAGCTGCCCTGCGTCCAGCTGGGGTCACTCTTGGGGTGCCCTGAAACATGGACTTTGTGCGCCACCAGAAGCAGCCCAGGCATTCCTTGTATTCATTTATGTATTACATTTCTCTGCCACCTTTATAACTTGAAGGAAAGGAGGCCACCAAAGGTGGCTGGACACCCTCAAAGCTGACCCCAGCCAGAGCCCAGAACAACTCCCAGAAGCAGGGTGAGATCAGAAGGTATGGAGAGACCACCTGGCCCAGGAGTCACTAAGGGTCAGCATCCTCCTCCTCCTCAGTAACTCAAGGCGGCAAACACAGGATATCTGTTTCCTCCTCCTAATTGGCCAACAACAACAACCCTGCAAGGATGGATTGGAGTAGGAGAGAGGGACCGGCCCAAAGTCATCCAGCTGGTTTTCCTGCCTAAGGTGGGACTAGACCTCACAGTCTCTTCCATCAACCTAGGGAGATCTCATTTGGCATTCTGGGACACTTACTGTAGGTTTGAAAAATGCCCCCCCCCCCAAAGGTTCTCTTGGGTGGCCAGAGCAGCCCACGACGGAGCCTTCCTCTTCCCCCGGCATCAGAAGGAAAGCCCGCCTGTGTAACTGGCCTTCCTGGCCACTATTTCCCGGGGCTTCTTGGCCGGCACTCCTGAGTCTCCATCAAGGACAAGGAGACTGATATGCTTCCCCCCCCCCCAGCCCCCACCCCCGGCAGGGTTGCTGGACCTCAGGGTCAGTCACGACTTTACTCCTCCTAAAGCCATTTGGCCTCTCTCTCTCCCCCACCTCCACCCCCAGGCCATGTGTGTGTCTGCCCCCCCCCTTTAAGGTGCACACCTGAGAGGCTGGCAGGCCATCCCCAGAGAGATTCCCACTGAGGGGCAATGGCCTGACAGCCATTGGGGGGTGGGGCTGGGGGTCAGTGCCTGGTGGGGAGGGGGCCCTCAAGCAGCAGCAGCCGCCGCCGCCGCAGGAGGCTCTCCCCAGCCAGGTCAGCCCCAGACCCATCCCTGAAGAGTCCCCATTGTCTAGGTGGAAAGTAGTTTGGGTCCAGGAAGGATCATCCCACAAGGTAAAGCAACTTTGGCTGCACAGCCATGGCAGAAGGCAAGGTGGGCCCAGGGTCTTCCCTCACAGACAGCTACAGTGACCCTTCGTTTAGTTTAGTTTAGCTTAGAAATCAAACACCCTCTTCAGTGCACATCATGACCATGGAAATAAACACAAACACACATCCTTCATCCTCCACACATTGAACTGAAAGCCCCCGACACCGCACCAACACTGCACTATGCGGCAGAATTCAACAGAGCTCCTGCCCTG
>BHEV01007615.1:0-13213 GCA_004319985.1 Emydocephalus ijimae
AATCCCGCTCCAACGTTAACCACCTTACAAATTGAAATGCTACACGCGCCGCCATTAACCGCCCGAGATATTGCGAGGGAAGCCAAACGTGACCCCACATTAGCGCGAGTCCTGAGCTGGGTAGAACGCGGATGGCCATTGGACCAGCTATCAGATGACTTCACACCATTCAAGACGGGGCAAACAGAGTTGTTCTCACAAAAGGGCTGTGTCATCTGGGGCGATAGAGTCGTTGTCCCAGAACGACTCCAAAAAGCAGTACTCAGAACGTTGCACGATGGCCATCCCGGTATTGTGAGAATGAAAGCCCTTGCGCGAAGCTACGCTTGGTGGCCTGGCATCAACAAACACATCGAGAACTGGGTTAAAACTTGTCATAGATGCCAGGAAGTGAGCAACGCCCCACCAAAAGCCATTCCGACCGAGTGGGAAACGCCACAGGGACCCTGGTCCTGTATTTACTTGGACTTTGCGAGGCCAACCAAAGGCCACACCTTTCTTCTAACCATCGATGCCTACTCGAATTGGCTCGAGATTCACCGTATGACGAACACGACCACTGAAGCAGTCATCAAAAGACTGGAAAGACTGTTTGCGACCCACGGACTGCCAGACGTTCTGGTATCTGACAACGGGCCCCAATTTACCGCGCTGTCCTTCAAGCAATACCTGGCTGACCGCGGCATCCGACATGCGCTCACCTCGCCTGTGCATCCTGCCACCAATGGAAGGGCTGAGCACATGGTTCAATTCTTCAAAAAGACCTTGCAGAAATTAGACTACGATAACATCGATGACAAAATCAACCGAATCCTCTTTCTACAACACATCACACCTCACAGCGTCACCAATAAAACTCCCACTGAACTGCTAATGGGACGCAGGCTCTGCTCCCACCTCGACCGGTTACACCCAGCGTATGAGCCGGAAAAACCACTCGGATCCAGCAGACGATGCCGTACTTTCCAGGTAGGCGATTGCATGTCCTCTAAAAACCTGTCTGGTGATCCGCTGTGGGTTGAAGCAACAATCATACATGTAACTGGCCCAAGATCCTACGTTGTAAAATGCCTCGACAACAAAATTTGGAAATGCCATATCGATCAATTACGATCACGGCTCCGCTCAGNGAGACGGTAGTAGGTCTACCTCAAGGAGTTACCGAAAATAGCGGAGAGGACGAAAACATGAACGCTGAACCTGAAGAAACCCCTTCGCTAAACAACGATCTACCTCAGCAGAATGGTAGCCAAAAGCAAGACACACAACGGAAGTCGAACAGACTAATTAAGCAACCATCCTATCNGTTGGCTGTCCAATGGCCAGATCGGATTGGCCCGTTCAGGGGAATCTGATTGGACATTAACAGAGCTTTCGTATTGGTTCAATGGAGTGAGTGCTCCTGAGTTCTTATTGGTTAAATAGTTATTGGGTTACCTATATAAGAGGGTCTTAGCTGCCCTGTTTTTCTGAGCTGTCACTATGTAAATAAAGAGTTGAAGTTCACCGTTAACTGGCTCGTCTCCATTCATTATCGCCCATGCCTCAAACTTGACACCTACTTTGTCAAGCACTAAGGAAATCAGGAAACTTAGTTGAAATGAATATAAAGAATTATTTGTTGTGGGCACACAGGGACTCATAGCTGATTTGAACCCTCCCTGTGGCTCAGTTTGGTCATTTTCTAGATCTGTCAGCCATAGTGATCTGATAAATGTACTGATAGAATTTGTATTTTGTCTGTACCTATGCTGTTTCACCATATTTGTAACCTCTGCTCCCTTTTAACTTAATTTTTAATCATTCCTGCTCTTTTTCTTCCTTCATCCATTTTACTTTTTTTAAAAAAAAAATCATCTTCAAATTATTTTATCCATCCAGCATTTTTATTTTATACCTTCTGAGTTTCCCATAGATTATTTCCCCCAAATTGGATTGTTTTCTTTTTGTTTGGTTTTTCATTTTCAGAATTTCTATTGAATTTCTAATGTTTAGAATTTCTATAGAATTTTCTATTCTAAACATTTATCCTTAATTGGGATTGTCTCTGGTCTAATTGAAAGAGCTGATTTTGCTTTAATTGGGTGATACTTGCCTGCCAACATTCAAATGTTGCTGTTATTTGTTGCTTTATGATTTAAAATCTTCTTAAATTTTTCTAATGCTAAGCCAATGACTTTTATGAAGCATGTCTTGATTCTTATATTCTTAATTTTTGGCTCTTTCATTGTCTTTATTATTGTTATTATTATTATGGCTCCTCACACAGTTAGCCATTGTTTTTTAATTATTCTTTTTATAGAAAATCATAAGGAGATTTGGAGAAGATCACAAAGTATCAAGATCTGAAAATCAAAGTTGAAAGATTATG
Source organism: Emydocephalus ijimae (assembly GCA_004319985.1). Classification (NCBI taxonomy): domain Eukaryota; kingdom Metazoa; phylum Chordata; class Lepidosauria; order Squamata; family Elapidae; genus Emydocephalus; species Emydocephalus ijimae. The sequence continues at coordinate 2,372 of BHEV01007615.1, forward strand.
ATACAAACCAGCTGTAATGATCCCAGGGATTATTAAGCACTATGTGCCATACCAAAAAGCTTTAGACAAGAGAAAACGTGCACATGGACAAAATTTCCATCGAGCAATGACAAAAGTCCACATTGCTTGGATCCTCACATATACAGTACATGGATGGGAGGCAAATATTTTTACTACCGGTTCTGTGGGCATGGCTAGGTGGGAGTGGCTAGGTGGGCATGGCCATGTGACTGGGTGGGTGTGGCTTTTTTGTGCAGCACAACACCCCCCCTCCGTGCTCCATTTTTTTTTGCCTCCTGGGCCTCAGGAAAGCCTCCTGAGGGGTGCTTTTGCTCCCAGGAGGCTTCCCTGAGGCCCAGGAAGACAAAAATGGAGCATGTGGGTGCCACACAGCATCCCCTGGTGTGCCTCTTTTTTCCTCCTGGGCCTCAGGGAAGCATCCTGGAAAAAGCAGTAAGACAGCGAGGGGATCCTGGCAGAGCTGATCATCAGAACAGCTGATCGTTGGGAGGAAAAAAATAAAAGAAATACCAATTCAACCGGTTTAACTGTTTTTTTACTACCGGTTCGGCCGAATGGTAGCATTTTTTACTACCAGGTCTCCTGAACCGGGCTGAACCAGTAGAATCCCACCACTATGTGGATACATTATGATATTCTAAAGAACTTGCAGCTTCAATTTCACCTTGTGTATAAAATCATTTTAAAATGTGTACTATCATGTATTAAGAAAAAAATCCATTTAGATATGTCTAAGCATTTTCTTAAATAAAAATATAATGTGAGTTGTATTTTAAATTCCTGTAAATAAAAACCAGATCATGGCATACTTATAATATAAAACATTGACTGAATAGCTAGAGTTGGCTCTATTTAGACTGACCTGTACATTTGAAAATGTTCACTTTTTATACCTGTACATCTTTATTTTTTTTAAAAAAACAAACTTAATTGATTATAAAATTAAAATATCAAACAAACACATACACAACACAGAGAAGAAGAAAAAAAGAAATAGGAAAAAGGAAAATGATTGAAAACTAGCAATTCTACTATCAACAGTCTATGGTTCCTTGTTTGTTATCAATATTGGTGATATATTTACTAATACATCTTATTGAAAATATATAATTACTACCTCTTTTACATTTTACGTTGTTTACTAATATATTTTCTATTTTTGTTCTATCCAATCATACCAGCATTCCCAGTTTCTACAATATTCTGATGTTTCTTTTTGCTTAAGTGCTAAGGTTAACTTGTCCACCTCTCCACAGGCTGTTATCTTCTGAATAACCATTTCCTCTGTTGGAATATCTGCTTGTTTCCAACACTGTGCAAAGGTTATTCTGGCTGAAGTGAGAATATGCAGTATTATATATTTGACATTTTTAGAAATTTGTCTATTAAATATCCCCAATAGGAAGAATTCTGGTTTTAATTCAATTTGCTCCACTGTTATTTCCTCTAACCATTTTTTTTATTCTATGCCAGTATCTTTGGGCTTCAGTGCAGGACCACCACATGTGAAAGAATGTTCCGTGTTTCTTTTTACATTTCCAGCAATTCAGATTCATGTTAGGAGACATTTTCACTTTTCTTGAGGGTGAAAGATGCCATCTATAAAACATTTTATAGGCATTTTCTTTATATGTTGCTGATTTTGTAATTTTATTATTCCTTGTCCAAACCTTTTCCCATTCTAATAATGTAATGCTACTTCCTATGTTTCTTCTCCAAGCTATCATGTTGCCTTTGACTACTTCCTCTTCTAATTCCATCTCTAATAAATAATTATAAAATTTAGTTATATTTTTCTTATCTGGACCTAATGGAATTTTATCTAATTGTTGTGCCTTAGTATAAATTCCAAAAATTTTCTTGTCCTGGCTATGTCTATTTTGAATTTGCAAATAAGCCCACCAGTCTACTTGTAGCCCTTTTGAATAATGTTTTTTTTTATTTTGTTCCAATTAGCCAATAAGGAATCTCTAATTATATGTCTGTGGAAATACTTCTGCTTATTTTTTCCAGTGTCCCATAAAAATGCGTGCCATCCCCTCTGTAAATCATGGCCTTCTAAAAATAAGATCCTTTTATTCGACAGATTTACCCACTCTTTCAACCAAAGTAAGGAGGCTGCACTTTGGTATAATTCCCAATTTGGGAGTGCTATACCTCCCCTGCTCTTCATATCTTGCATTGCCTTTAGGTTTATCCTCAGTTTTTTCCCTTGCCAGATAAATTTGGTAATTATCTTGTTCAGTTCCACGAAGTAATTTTTATGTATTTTTATTGGTATTGTTTGGAATAAGTAAATAAATTTGGGCAGAATATTCATTTTATAGTGGCAATCTATCTGTACATCTTTAAATCAGTCTTGACCCATAGCGACTACCTGAACAAGTGCCTATACTTGGAATGATTTTCAGTAGGGATTTACTGTTGCTTTCTTCCTAGGGCTTCAAGAGAATGACTAGCTCAATGCTTACTTACCTGGGGATGAGTTTGATTGTATTCAGTGAGACTTACTTTTTTGCTTAGAATATTCATTTTAGGCTGCGGTTTTTTATCGGCTCACATGGGTCAATAATAATTGTCAATAACACTTTTTTTTCAGCAACCACAATGATATAGTTTTCCACTCTTAAATTCTTTTCATTTCATTCTGATACATTTCATTAAATCAACTTTAATTAAAATGTTGAAAAGAAAGATCACTTTAACTAGATTATGCCCAAAACTTGAGATATTTTGCTTTAAAAAAAAAAGGTAGAGCACAGTTTTCCAATTTGTGAAACAGAAATGACACGTATCATTGTAGTTATGGGGATGGGAGGGACAAGCAGGGAAGAGAATATGTCCTGATATCAAGTATGTTGCTGTTGTGTCTTCTTGCCTGCACATGTTCAAAATATTTTTTCACATCATTACAAACCCCTTGAGATGTTATCTATTGCCCTGACAGCTCCAGTCACAAAATATTTGTAAACCTTCTTCCAAATTAAGCGTTGTTGAGTCAGGTGGAAGTGGTAAGAAACCGTTAAACACAATAAGGAGGCTTCAGTGGGCAGTGATGGGAAAGAGTCGTTAGGACAAGGTTCACTCACCACACAGGAAGAAATATTCAGTTCTTGAAAGCATGTTCTCTTGTTGTGGCAGAAGAATCATTTGCATAGCAAAGTCAGAGCTCACTGCAACTCTGATGCACAGATCTTTATCAAGGTTATTCTAGCAGTGCCATTTAACTTCAGCTCTCAAAAAATCCAAAGATTGTCATTGTGAAAATGAGATATTTAAAATCAAATGAACAATATGCATATACTCATCACATGATGGGGATGAAGCTATTTATTCATGAACGTTAATGCTGTGAAGCACAAAGCATATTTGCCTAAGTCTCTGGGCTCCCTTTTGAGTGTGCTTAAGGAAGCAGCTTTATTTGCAAACTGATGTTCAGTCAGTTTAACAACATCCTTAAGAAGCAAGACTGCCACTGTTCACTGAATGCAGATCGTTCAAGTCACTTAACATCATGATTGTACATACTGCTTTATGTGGTAAGATGCATCCAAAAGATTTGGTGGTTACTCTCAGGAGCTTCTGGTTGAAGAAGTAAATATCATAAAATGTATTCACTCCCATCTTACCAAGAACAAACAAAGAATAAGTAATTTACATTATCTACACCAGCTCCAATATATACACATTTATACAAAGCGCAACTTAAGAGATAAATTTTGAACACTAATCTCCTAAGGCCACATCCACCTATTTAGCTTCTAAATTTTACTATTGTACTTTATTATTTCATAAAGGAAATCATCTTTTTTTAAAATGCATAAATCTTGGAGCAGCTCTATTTCGTTCCCTTTGGATTCCCCCAGTTGTCATGAACCCTTAAGTAAAAGGGGGAGTCCTTCGGGAGGACTCGATAGGTGGTGGTGGGGAAATCCAACCTAGTCTGAACACCTGGCTGATTGTGTTATGAACCATAACAACAATAATAACAATTACCAAATAGTGATAGGCACCTTGGGCTCAATCCCAGAACAACTGGAACGCCACTTGAATGCCATTGGCATTGACAAAATTGCCATCAATCAATTGCAAAAGACAGCTATGTTCGGAACAACTTATACCCTGCAAAGATACCTCTAAAACCAGCAAACATTCATATCTGTCTATCCCAGATCCTTGGAAAGGACTCAGTAGATGGGGGGAAATGTGCCAAATTGAGTTTGAACATCTGGCTGACTGTGCAACGAACCATAATAAAAATAATGAGAAGGAGAAAGAAGGAGGAGGAGGTCCTTTGTCATTTTTAAATTATTATAAGCCTCTCCCCTATGTCCTGAAAAATATTATATTAACCAATCCCAAGCTTCTTCTATTTTGACTCTGTGATTTTTTTTAAAAAAAAATCATTTCTAAAGTTTGTATTATTGTACATATATAAAGATTGGCTGCTGCCTACAGAGCTTTTCAATAATTGGCCCAAATTATTTTTAAAAATGTGATTTTTTAAAAAAAGAAAATACACAGAAATAATCATATTAGGTATATTCAAGTTAAAAGTCATATTTAACTTTTCCATTGTTATATTAAATATTGTTTTAACTGCACTTTTGTCCTGGCCTCTCCTATTTTGGAGATGTAGGGTTGTGGAGGGAGGACAGTTTTTTTTACAATTAAAAGACAAAAGGGGGCCCTTGACTTTCCCCAAAGTGCTCATTTCTGTGAAGTCATTTGCAAGTTATATCCACAACATTTTAATTGTTATGATTTGATTCTGAAAAATGCTCAGTTCTGGTAAGAAAGACGTTGCAATGGCAGTTTTTACAGTTTTACATTGAAGGATATTTGTAAGAGATATCTCTTTTATAAACAAATGGTATGTTTCTTCCCAATCTTGTCAATGAGCCACTTTCTAAACAAATAATGTCTTCCTGTAATATACACAAATCTTTCTTTAGAGGAAAATCATCTAGCTTTTATGTTAAAGAGTTAAACATAAGGTGATTGTACGTGAAACTCTAGCTCTCTACCAATTCCCAAGATTCAAAAAGCAAGAAATCTTCTGAAATCCTTCCAACAATAACGTTGAACTTGTGCCAAACTTACTTCAGAATATCGTTTCCAGATGGAAATGCTATGTTCTCTTAGTATTAGTGAATTGGATTGAAAACAGAGACTTATTGCATCCTATGCCATTTTCAAGCAATTCAATTGATGGATGGTGCTGATATCTGGAGTGGATGGTAAATGGAAAAAACTTTTTGATTGTGCAAGAGCATGTGAATAAAGGTTAGTAGCAAGCCAAGCACAGTAACAGTCTATTGTGCCAAACCATTGTGCAAGTTCTTACTGCACTTCATGATGATTGATGAATAACTTTCAACAAAGAAGGAAGGAAAGAAAAAGGATCGGTGTCCCCAAATAAATCTCATTTCCCTCCAAAAATACTGGATGGAAACAAATCCAGAACCCCACACAATTGATTAGATTTAGAAATACATTTAAGCTCACCAAACATCACCTCTCAGACTCTTTCTTTTATACAGTATCTGCTTAAATCAGATGGGTTTGAGAAATTTTAGAAAGCCAAAGAATTAGAAAGCTGCTGGCTGCAACAGTGCCCTTCCACAAGTCTGCTATGTGATGCTTTTACTTTGTGACACTGATACCACAAAACTCTCTTCCAGAAGTGAGCTAGAGAACATGAACTGCACATTTGTCAACACTATTAATTTTTGGGTAACTGCCAAAGAAAGATGGAAAAGGTGGAAAACAACAGCTGACCTAGGGTGCCATAATCCAGACCAGTAGTGGGTAACTATGGCAACTTTATGACCTGTGGATTTCAACTCCCAGAATTCCTGAGCCAGCCATGGTGATTCAGGAATTCTGGGAGTTGAAGTCCATATGTAAAATTTGCATCCAGACAGGGAACCATGAAGAGTTCTGCTTGTCTCTGCTGTCCTGTTGTGTTCACTTTGGATTTGTGCAGTTCCACGTTTATTTGTTCATTCAATTTATACCCCATTTTTCAGGCAGGCACTCATTCTCTCCCTCCACCACATGTTTCTTCCCATCTAAACTTGGATAATGAGATGTACACATTTGAGAAAAAAAACCCTGGGAAAAAGAATATAAAGTTATGGCAAAGACCCTATTCAATTTATAGAAGATCCACCTTGCTTGTGATACCATTCTTTGGTGGTCTTTTAAGAAGTCGCAAGGAAGAGATATTTTTGTTGAAAAAGGAATGGATTATTCGATGGGATATGTGCATTTCATTGATAACTTTATCTTCTCAATCATTATTTAGCCACTTGAAAATAGATTCTTCAATTTTTCACTTTGTACTAATATCACATCCCAATACTGTAGGTCTGTTAGTAGTGAGAAAAAGTTCTGTGATTTCCCATATACAGTACTAAGAAACCACGCCAGAAACAGAAGCTTTACAACAGGAAACGACAACATTTGGGGAGGTAACTAGAATCTTATTCAACCCTCAGTGCATATCAGGAATTATAACATTTTTTCACAATATTTACAATAGTATTTTTAATTTTTAATTTATTTTTATATTTTATTTATTACATTTTTATGCCATTCATTGCTGACAAGTAACTCTGGATGGCTTACAAACATAATAAAAACCTCATATAAAGAAAGTTACAAGACATTAAAATATAAAATGTTAAATACATAGGTGAAATACATTAATCCCACCCCCTTAAAATGATGAATGAATTGCTGTGGTACCTGTGAATAAAATCAAATAATAAATGTGCTGGGATTGCCAATTAGTTTTGACAGAGTGCTAGACCCACAGCTTACTTTAGGCATTTATCTAAACTCACTCTAGGCTTTATTTCCCATTTTCCCCATGGAAGCCTGTGTGGTAAGGTGTGGTCCCCCTTTCTATGCTGCCAGTGACATATAATCAATGATTTGAGAACCTTTAGGCTCTGAGTTCATGAACTAAATCTGAATTAATTTGAGAAATCAAATAAATTTTTAAAATGCAAAGGGTTTCTTCTTTATGTTTTAAGTTTGCTTATATTTATTTTATTTATTTCTCAAAAACTTACAATACAACAGAAACAAGAATAAACATAAGTTTAAATACAAGAAATAGGAACTAATAATTGGGGACAATAGGACAGGGATGGTAGGCACGATTGTGTGCTTATGTACGCCCCTTACAGACCTCTTTGGAATGGGGTGAGGTCAATAGAGGATAGTTGGAGGGTAAAGGAGTGGGGGTTTGAGCAGATGACAACAGAATCAGATAGTGAGTTCCAGACATTGAGCACTCTGTTGCTGAAATCGTATTTCCTGCAATCAAGTTTGGAGTGGTTTACATTTAGTTTATATCTGTTGTGTGTTCCTGTGTTGTGGTGTTGTATTCATTAACTGATAAGAGTTGTAACGTATGATTTTATGTTCTATGCTTAAATCCAATCTTAGTCGGTGTAGTTCAAGGTTGTCTAAGCCTAGAATCTCAAGTCTGGTGGTGTAGAGTATTCTGTTGAGAACAGAGGCATGTAGTACTCTTTTGGTAAAATACTTCTGGACTCGTTCAATTGTATTTATGTCTGATATACAGTGCAGATTCCAGACAGCAGAGCTGAATTCAAGTATTGGTCTAGCAAAGGTTTTCAATGCTCTAGTTTGTAAATCAGTATTACCAGAGGAGAAGCTTTGTAAAATTAAATTTACAACTCTTAAAGCTTTTTTGGCAAGACTGTTGCAGTGAGCTTTGGTGCTTAGATCATTCGATATGAGATCTTCAAGGTCCTTGACAAATGTTCTATTGCATGGCGGGCATGGAAATGATTCTATGGGAGATATTGGAGTCTGGGGTCAAAAAGTCTTCATAATTTCTAATACAGGGATCATTAGCCTTCTCTCCCCTCCCCCTGCCCCAGTGCTTGCAGTATCAGTGTCTCTTATGGATCATTTATAGTGGCATTAAAATACTCTAAAAAGAGAAGGTGTGCAGACTAGTGAGTTTTTAAAACAAAACAAAACACAATTAAGTGGATTTCCAAGTTTTTTAAAATACATAACAATGAAGAATAATGTAAGATGTGCACTCAGCACATAGATTAGTGTTTATGTTCTTTCCTGCCCTATCTAGCAGCTTTTTGTCGTCTGTTAAGAATTCCTTTTCTTACTGTTGATGTTTGTATCACAGTGACAGAGTGCAGAAAACATGATGATTATACTTTTGTTCATATAATTTACAAATCTGAACTCTTTCAGCTATTCTTAATAACACACACAAACATCTCTCTCTCTCTCTCTCTCTCACACACACACACAAAAAAAACACACACACACACACACAAACACACTCACTCACTCTCTCTTGTTAGCTTTTTAAACATCTCTGCTTTGTGAGCTCACTGGTTTCTGGCCACAATTTTAAGGTGCTACCTTTTCGGGCATTCAGGGCACAGAGCAGGCTGAGGGATTGTCTATCTCCAGTAATTTCATCCTGCATTTACACTTAGACTGGGTTAGTATACTCCAGGTTCCATCAGTTAAAGAATAACTGAGCCTCCCAGAATCTAGGAACCAGGTCTTGTGAGACTTGATATAGCTTCTCTCTGAGGGATATGTATGACACCAATCTGCTTTTGCTAAAATGGTCATTAAAAATGTTTTTTCCCCCCAGGATTATTTTGGGTGACAAGCCTCTTATGAGATTATGTGTGTTAGGCCAGATGTTTTTCCTCTTCTGGATGTGCATTGTTCTTTCTCCTTTGTTTTGTTGTGTTTATACTCTTTTTATTGTTGTAAGCTGACAGAATTGTCATGTGGTTGGGTGGTCTTATAAATTCTTTATAAACAATTAAACAAATAAAAATAAATAAACTAGATAACCAGAGTTTTTTTTTTATTTAGCAAAAATGGTTCTTGAGTCTCTAGAAAAATGCTATAATACATTCAGCTTAACTAAGCAATACACTTTTACTTGAAACATACGTTTTGCTCCTTGTTTTCTTTTCCCTCTCACACACATTTTTACTCTCTCAACATATGTAACATTCTTTGTTTCTTTTTTCTTCTTTCATCCTACTCCCATTTGGATTTCTGCAAATATACAGATCTGAATTTATTTATTTGTTTGTTTGTTTATTTATAAATTAGGGCTAAATTAGCTAAGTTGCAAAAATCCAAACCAACATTAAATAGCAAAAAAAATGTCTTTTCTGTCATTAAGGGATCTTCTGAATTTTTAAAAAATAGATATGGTAGCATTAGCTTTTAAATAATGTGCCACAAAACTTTGGAAGGAGAACAGAAAGAGAGCAGAGGAAAATGGAGAACAAAAGGTGACTTCCCAGAAAATGGACGCATATGGAGGGTGAACCTTTACAAATTGTCTGAAACAACTTTGGACATCTGATCATCCTCGGGCCTTGGTTCTTTAAGTCCTAAGAAGCACAAAACCGCAAAGCTCACTCATCTGTCAGACAAGTACAACGATATTTGAGTCTGTCAGCTCTAGGTAGTTCTGTTTAGTCTCTGATTTCAGATGCCAAAGGACTTATCAATAATGTCAGGTTGCCCTATTTCCAGTACAGACTGTTGTGAATGAATAAATGTGTAATAAAGTTATCTTGAGCTTGAAGTCAAGTGCACGGTTCTGGCCCTGCACTTCTGATTGGCTGTTAAATGGCGAGATCAGATTGGTCCATTCAGGAGAATCTGATTGGCCATTAATGAGTCGTTCTCATTGGTCAACGGAGCTAGCGCTCCCAGGTTTTCATTGGTTGAATAGTTAATAAGTTGCCTATATAAGGAAGGCTATAGCAGCCATTGTTTTGAGCTGTCACACCATGTAAATAAAGAGTTTGAAGTTCACCGTTTCACCATTATTCAAACTTAACACTGACGACGAGGATGGGATGTGGAGACATCAGAGCTGACTGAACAATGAAGAAGATAACCGAGCACGTGGCTGAAATGCACAACGGCGGAACCATGTCCGGCGGCGTCATACCACCCGCTCCGTTCGACCCAGCACAAGAAGACTGGGAGTCCTACATGGATCGTTTCCAAATGTTCTTGGAAACCAATAATTTGAAGGATGCCACGACCGGGAAGAAACGGGCGGTATTCCTAACNGACTGTACCAACGCTCGTAAGGCGGCACGAGTTCTACCAAAGAAACCAGCGAAAAGGAGAGAGCATTGCCGATTTCGTTGCAGACCTCCGAAACCTGGGAGGCCTCTGCGGATTCGCCGACCTGGAAGAGGCTTTGAGAGATCGAATAGTTCTGGGATTAGATGCACTAAACGTGCAGAGTAAGCTGATGGCGAAAGGCGACATCAGCCTTGCCGATGCCATCGCTGATGCTACTGCAGCAGAAGCAACCAGGAAGTCGGCTGCCCAACTGCGCCGCAACCGCGCTCCGGTACACCAACCGACCAGCGACATTTCACCCAAGTCAGAAGGACAGCTTTTGACGACCCACCACGAGGACCTCTCTTCGTCGTCAGACAGCGATGAAGAAGAGGTCCATCGACTGCGGTCCGATCGGGACCACTATCCGAAGTCCCAACACCCCTGCGCTGGCTGTGGTCCGAATGCAAATTCCGCGACGCGCTCTGCCATGAGTATGGGAAACGAGGCCACATCGGACGGGTCTGTAGAAGCTTCCTAGGACCCAGCCAGACCTTGAAGGGGGCTAACTATCGCCAATCGACAGGAANTGCCCCACGAAGCGAGAGGAAGCTCACCAAACTATCACTATCAGTCACGCCTCTTCCTTGGATGCCAAGAAAATCCAAATTAAAGTGGCCATCAAAAATCAGC
>BHEV01007616.1:0-22575 GCA_004319985.1 Emydocephalus ijimae
GAGCTAAGTCTAATTTAGCGAAGACTTTTCCGCCCCCAAGGGAATGAAGGAGGTGCTGCACCACTGGCACCGGATAAGCATCTTGTTGTAGAGCGTGGTTCAGGGTGGCCCAGTAGTCCCCACAAATTCGAATTGACCCGTCCGGCTTAATTGGCGTTACGATTGGGGTCTCCCAAGGAGAGTGATCGGTAGGTTCTAGCACCCCCTAAGCTGTTAATTTATCGAGCTGTTGATCGATTTTCGGCTTTAAGGCAAACGGCACTCGACGGGGCTTAAGGCGGATGGGAGCTATCTTTGGATTAAGGCTGAACGATATTGGGGTCCCCTTGTACTCGCCTAATTTTTCCGCGAAGNACAAACCATTGGAGGCCTAACAGGCTAGGCCGATCTTTGTTGATCACAGTTAGCGGTAAGTACGCTGTGCGATTCTTGAATGAGACCCTGACTCGACTGGATCCGACGACAGGGATTCGATTCCCTTGATAGTCCTTGAGAATAAGTCTTTGATAANCGATGACCACAGTAATTCGGATTTTCTTGGCGTCTAAAGCAGAGGCGTGACCAATAGTGATAGTATGGTGAGCCTCTTCTCGCTTCGTGGGGCGATTTAAAACTTAGTTTCTGTAGGAGTGGTTTACTGGTTCTCGCCTTACAGGACGGTTTCCTGTCGATTGGCGATAGTTAGCCCCCTTCGAGGCCAGGCCGGTTCCCTGTGAGCTTCGGCAAACCCGTCCAATGTGGCCTTTCTTATCACACTCATGGAAGAGTGCATCGCGGAATTTGCATTTGGACCTGGAATGGTTGGCCCCGCAGCCGGCACAGGGGTGCAGGGACTTCGGGTAGTGGTCCCGATTGGACCATAGTCAATGGACCTCTTCTTCGTCGCTGTCTGACGATGAAGAGAGGTCCTTGTGGTGGGTCATCAAAAGCTGTCCTTCTGACTTGGGTGGAATGTCGCCTGTCGGTTGGTGTGCCAGAGTGCAGTTGCGGTGCAGTTGGGCAGCCAACTTCCTAGTTGCTTCTGCTGCAGTAGCATCAGCAAGGCTCATGTCGCCTTTTGCCATCAGCTTGCTCTGCACGCTTGGTGCATCTAATCCCAGGACTATTCTATCTCTCAACGCCTCTTCCAGGTCGGCGAACCCGCAGAGGCCTCCCAGGTAGCGGAGGTCTGCGATGAAATCGGCAACGCTTTCTCCTTTTCGCTGGTTTCTTTGGTAGAACTCATGTCGTCTTACGAGCGTGGGCACGGTCGGTGCGTAATGAGCTCTTAGTATGGGTTCAAGGACGTCCCAGTCCACAGCCCTCACTTCAGCTGGTTTGGCTAGTGCTTTAGCCATCTTAAATATGTTTGGTCCGCAATGCGTTCGGAATACCGCCCGTTTTTTACCGGTTGAGGCATCCTTCAAATTGTTAGTTTCCAAAAACATTTGGAAATGATCCATGTTGGACTCCCAGTCCTCTTGCGCTCGGTCGAACGGAGTGGGTGGTATGACACCGCTGGACATGGTTCCGGCGTTGTGCGTTGTCAGTCACGTGCTCGGCTTCTTCTTCTTTGTTCAGTCAGCTCTGCCGTCTCCACATCCCACCTTCGTCGCCAGTGTTATGTTTGAAGCATGGGTGAGAAAGAATGGAGACGAGCTGGTGAAAGGGTGAACTTCAACTCTTTATTTACATGGTGACAGCTCAAAACAAGGGCAGCTAAGGCCCTCTTTAAATAGGCAACCCAATAACTATTTAACCAATAATAACCCAGGAGCGCTAGCTCCATTTAACCAATACAAAGGCTCTGTTAATGGCCGATCAGATTCCCCTGAACGGGCCAATCCGATCCTGCCATTTAACAGCCAATCAGAAGTGCAGGGCCAGAACCCTGCACTTGACTCCAAGCTCAAGATAACTTTATTAAACCTTATGCATTCACAACAGGAAAAGTAATCCTTTCCAACTCTATGGTTTTAAGTAAAATATTCTAAGGACTTGCATTAGCCTTAGACTAGTGTCCAAGACAGATCATTAGCAAAAACAAAACAAAACAATTTCATTAAAAAAACAAAAATATTTAAACAAGGAGGCAAATCAGCCATTGAGAGCATTACTGGATTGATGTGCCAATATGCTATGCTAACATGGCTGTTTCCAGCTATTAGCCCATTTCAAATACTATAATCTACATTTTTATTCTCTGCAGAAAATATCTGATTTCACCAAATTCCAGTAATTACAAGTGCTTCATCCTTTTCTTTAGCAAGCCCACAATATAAATATGTTTAATTAGTTAACACCCTGAGCCAATTAGAGGATCTGAAGAAAGCAAAGCTGAGATGGTTGGTCCTAATTATTTTAATATTCTGGAGAGCCACTTTAACATAACAGGATAATTACTACTGGATAAAGGTTTACAGGAGCAGCAACCCTTTCCTTTATATTTCTACAGCACCTGTCTCACTCTTGTTAATTTCCAAATACATTCTCATTTTCAGATGAAAAATGGTAATTTCAACAAAATCATCAAAACACCGTGTCGTAGCATGGAATTAATAACAACATGTAATCTTGAAACCAGAGAAAGAAAGAAAGTTTCCTATTTATATAACAGGAAATTAAATTCTAAAGCAAAAAGGGGGGGTGGTTCTTTTTTTTTTTTTTTTGTCTTTTAAAAATATTTTTGAATCCTTGTAATTGATCAGCAAAGGTGTTGAAAAGCATTTCAGCCTATCCATTGTCCTTTTCATTTCCTCCTCCTCCTCCTCCTCCTCGCAGACATTCTAATTTTCAGATAAACTGTTCGGGAAATTATAACTTATGGGATCTGCTTTTTGATGATGGAAAGGAATTCACATTTGGAGGAGGAGGTCTGAAATGGATTCCATCTTTATGCCAGGATGCATAGGGATCTTCAGGGCTTGGTGAAAGAAGACAAGATAGCAACTACAAAGATGGTATTAACCTGTTTTTTTTTTAATATGCAGAGATTCTAAACACTCTGCTAAACAAATAATTCCCTCAACGCTGTCCAACTATTTACAATGTCTGCACTACTATTACTATTAACCTTCTCATCACTCCTTACCACCCACCCCCTCCCACTTGTGACTGTAGGACTGTAACTTTGTCGCTTGTATCCTTATGATGTATATTGACTGTTTCCTAGTATGATTTGATTGCTTATGGTACCCTATGACTATTATTGTTGTACCTTATGATTCTTGACTCTTGATGAATGTATCTTTTCTTTTATGTACACTGAAAGCATTTGCACCAAGACAAATTCCTTGTGTGTCCAATCACACTTGGCCAATAAAAGAGTTCTAATTTGCTAACAACCATAGTGCTTGCTTAATATCCATGGCAAAAAAAAAGATTGTAAAATTGGTTACAGTCATATGGTGATCTGCTTAATAACCAGCATGACTTACAGCCATAATTCTGGGGCTCATTTACAGCTGTAAGTGAAGGACTATCTTACTGGAAATGAGTTGCAGGCATTGTGGAAAACAAACTATTTTATCTAATGAAAGTATATCATCTTCCTCTATTGAAGCTTCTTTCCAACTATACGTTGAATATGTTTTAAGAGAAGCTGGTCTGAAAGAAGATGAGAGTAGTTCTAAACTATATATCAATAACTGCATTATGCTAATGACACTACTCTAATAGCTAAAAATGCAAAATATCTTACAAGTGAAAACATGAGGCTAAAATTAAATATAGAGAAAGCCAGACTTATAACTACAACTTGCTCTAGAATTGATAATGAAGATATTAAAATGGTAGTTAATGTAGCTCCTGCCTTTTTAAAATCAACCATCAACAGTATAGGAACATTACTCAGAACAGAACTTGAGTAAAATAGACTAGAGCTGTGATGGCGAACCTATGGCCCCCTCCCCTGAGGCTCGAGGGAAGGCTCTGCAGCCTCAGGAGGCCGAAAAATGGGCCTTCCAGAAATACCAGAAGTGCCTGTTTTCAGCCTCCGGAGGGCCTCTGGAGCCCGGGGCAAGTCATTTGCACCCCTCCTGGGGGCTTGAGGGAAGCCTTTGCAGCCTTTGGAGTCAAAAAATGGGAAGTACCGAAACAGGCCCATTTTTCAGCGAGGGTGAAAATGGCCCCTTCTGGGCTCCAGAGGCCCTCCGGAGGCTGAAAATGAAGCCTGTTTTTTGGCCTCCCAAGGCTGCAGAGGCTTCCCTTGAGCCTCAAGAGAGGCTGAAAAAGGCCTCAAATAGGCAGAAAATCAGCTGGGAGGTGCGTGTATGCACAGTGCAGGTAAGGGGGCGGAGGGCTGTTGTGCGCTTGTGCGGGGGGACCAGGGCGTATTGCCTTCTGGGTGCTGGCATGCGAGCACGTGTGTGAGCACACACACAATTTTTGGCACGGGAGCCCCAAAAGGTTAGCCACCACTGGACTAGAGCATCCAAGAAGTCTTTTGAAAACCTATTCAGATGCCGTGATGTGTCAATGCCTACAAAGATCAGAACTGTGCAAGCAACAGTATTCTATATGACACGCTATGGAAGTGAAAGTTGCATTTTGAAGAAGCAAGGTAGGAAGATTACTGATGTTCTTGAACTCTGGAACTGCGGAAGATTTTTGACAATATTGTGGAGAATTAAGAAAAAAAACAAAGGGATCATTGAATAATTCCACCCAGAGTTCTCACCTAGGGCGCAAGTGATCACCCTCAAATTATCTTACTTGAGATATATTATGTGTTAAGTTTGGTCAGTGGGTCCCATAAACGAACGAGGCTCAAGTAGTGAACAACAGCTCTTTATTAAGGAAGCAGATTCTGAGACAAAAGAGCCTAGCCACGGCAGCCCTTTATATAGAGCTGGCTGCGGCTAGGCAACCTATGACAGTCTTTCAAGCTTGCCGCGCTTGGTTTTACCCAATCGCGGCAAGCCTCATGCGAACCAATCAGGAATGCTAGTATCGTCCAATCATGGCCCGGCTCTTCCGGACCAATGGGAATGCAGGTCTACAAGCCTGCTAGTATGGAACATTATGTGCTGATCTTGCTCTCTAGAGAAATCTAGAATGGGAAAGGTGAAAGGAAAGAGAGAAGGAAGACAATCAGCAATAAGGGGAACAATTGGAAGACCTAAAAGACCAGGTTAAGGACAAAATCATCATGGAGAAAGTCTGTCTATGTGATTGCTAAAAATCAATATCACTCAATGGCACATAATCAATCAATCAGCTGAAGCTTTTTAGCAAAGGCTAGTGGATCTGTCTTCAGGGGCAAATGGGAAAGAGCCAGTTTGATGTAGTGCTTAAGGTACTAGTCAAGAAACCAGGAGACTGTGAATTCTAGTTTTGTCTTAGGCATGAAAGCCAGCTAGTGACTTTGGCCAGTCACTCTCTTTCTCAGCCCAACCCGTCTCACAGAGTTGTTGTGGAGGAGGAAGGAGTATTAGCTATGCTTGCCACCTTGAGTTACTTACAAAGGTGGGATTAAAAAAGATCCTAAAAATAAATAAAGCTGAGTATTTTATTACCCCTTTAAGAAGCATAATTCAAACAAATGTATAATTTTGATATTGGCTAGGGTATGCACATTACAATGCTAGCATCTAGGAAAAAACACCCTGGTTGGAACCCTGGTTCTTTTTTAATCTCTAGTTCCTTTGTTCTTTGTTGTGGATGACATGGTTTGTTTGTTTAACAATAATGGTGCTGGCCATTTTTTCTTCAACAGGAGATAGATCGGAAGACAGGCAGATTCTATAAGCTTCAAAGCCTTCATTCATATCCCTAAACCAGTAAGATCAGTAAAAGCTCCTAAGGTGGCATAAATCTATGTACTCTAGGTTGACTGATAGAGAAAATAACATCCAAACTTTGCAAGCCCATCAGACATATTTTGGTCTATTTTCCCAATGAGCTAAATTAAACTTTCATTCACACAGTGCAGAGAACAACTTTGAAAACATGGGAAACATCACTTATTACACTGTTCCTTTTTCCAAGGACCTGAACTAGGTGGTTGTCCTCCTTTGAACTTACAACAACCCTGCAAGATAGGTTAGATGAAGTTTACCTAACAAGATTCATCTCTGAGTATTGCTCTGGCATTAGATACAGTATCTTTGACTGTTGTGTATGATGAGAAACATAGCATAAAGCTGATTCATAATGTTTTCCAAAATGATATATTGAATGATTTAGAACAGTCCTAGTAAAAACAAAGTTAATTCTATGTTGATAAGGAAGGGAGAGAGGGAAGAAAATGAAGGAAAGGGAAGCTGGAAGAGGGGAAAAGAGAGAGGGGGAGGAAGAAATGAAGGAAGATGAAGGGAAGGGGAAGAGGAAAGTGGGGGAAAGGGAGGGGGAAAGGAAAAAAGAAGAAAGAAAGGGGAAGGGAAGGAAAGGAAAATAATGGAGAGCTACCATAACAGCAGGATTATGTGTAGAATAATAGAAGTGAAGAGAAGCATGGATTTTTCTTGGCAAAAGGAGTCAGTTTAGCAGCATGATGTTTGACAGCCACTCAGAGGCGTGGGCAGTGATTCAATTTGTATCATATGGAGTTTGTAGCCCCTAGAGAAGGCAAAAGGAAAAAAAAAAGCAAACTCTGTTACCCCAGAAGACTCCTCTCCCCACCTTCTGTGATTCTATTATGCTAATGCCGTTAACATCTCGAGTAGAACCGCAAGGGCTGCCCAGGCAGGGACCGCCTCCCATTGCTTAGAAAGTAATTCACATCTCTGTTTGCTTGTGACTTTCCACCATCAGCAACAGAGAAGCTACAGGTTTTGCACCAAACAGAAATCCTATTCAAATCAGCTGCGGCCAGCTTTCATTTTCTCCCAAATTCTACGCCAAAATATGTGACTGGAGCCTATCTGAATGCACAAGGGAATTCAGATTTGCTCTCAATTGCAATTCAATTCCATATCTATTTTAATGCACGTATAACTAAGCTTTCGAGGTGCAATGAAGCCAAACGCACTGAAAGCTAAATAATAATAAAAAAGATAAATACTCCCTCATGTGGATCCTCTATCCTGTTAGCAAACATGGGCATTTCCATATAATTTATTGGCAACCCTGCAGAAGGGTTCATTCCTTTTCTTAGAATATGTATTGATTACATAAATACATTAAAATGAACACTTAAGCTTCCTGTGGTTTTTCACTCAAGTACTGACTAGGTCTAGTCTTACTTCAGCTTTTCCAAGAACAGCCAAGTCAGCTAGGGGTTGCAACTTGCAACCCACTGTGAATGTAGAATACAAGCCATGAGATTGCAAAATGACCATGAGATTGCTAAATGAGAGGTCACCCTATCATTCTTTTAATTCAGCTATGCAATTATAAGAATGTGTCAAAGGTGCTTTTTCAGGAGGCAACTGGACTTTCTTGTTTTTTTTTTTGGAAGACATTTCACTTCTCATCCAAGAAAATCTTTTTCAAAAGAAAAAAGCAAGAACGTCCAGTTGCCTCCTGAAAAAGCAACTTTGGGACATCCATGACCTGGATGACTGAGAATCTTTACAGACTTTTAATTATAAGAATGCATTGTAGAAGGAATCTAACAGTGGGAGTTTTTCAGATATATGCTTTGTAAAGATGGAAGGAAAGAGAAGCAGTGGACAACCAGCAGGAAGGTGGATGGATTCACTTACAGTGGCAATGAAGGCACCATTGCAAGAACAGTTTAGGGATAGATTGTGATGGGGAAAAAACTATATGTTTTTTCCCTATCACAATCCCAAAAAGGACTCAATGGCACATGATATATCTCTATCTATCTATCTATCTATCTATCTATCTATCTATCTATCTATCTATCTAATTTTGTTTTATGGTTAAAGCCCATCCTGAGTGCTCATATAAGAAGATCTCATGGGGATGACCTCTTAAAATGAAGTATAAATTGCTCATCACTAAGATCTCATGGGGATGACCTCTTAAAGCCATCTGTTTGTCGAGTATTTGCCATTCAAACAAGCTTTCTATTTTGTTACAACTGATGTCAGGAGCCCTGGTGGCACAGTGGTTAAAAAGCAGTATTGAAGGAAAACTCTGCCCCACAGCCTGGAGTTCAATCCTGACTGGCCCGACATTGACTCAGCCTGCCATCTTTCCATGGTTGATAAAATGAGGACCTAGATTGTTGGGGGCAAATATACAAACAATGCTGACATTGTAAACCTCTCAAAAAAAGAACTATGTAAGTTTAAGTGCTATGCTACTTCTACCTGCAGGAACTTGCACCTGGTTGTCAGATTGACAAAAAGCAGTGCATGTTCCATCCCATTTGGGCTTGTGGACCCTGCTTTAATTAATCTGAGTTCTTTCCCCTCCCCCTCCCCAAGGATATTGTTGATTGTTGCTAGGTTAGGATCTTCTGAACTTTTGATATCATTTTAAAATATTTGTCTTCACCCCGGCTGGCGGGGGTGTGTGCATGCACAGTGGGTCTGTCCACAGTGGGTCTGTTCTCGTGTGCTGGCAGAAATGGCTCTGTGTGCCACTTCCGGCACGCATGCCATAGGTTTGCCATCATGGACCTAGAACTACGCCACCTTCAGTCCGATCTAAGTATAGTATATAAAATCATACATTGCAATGTCCTACCTGTCAATGAATACTTCAGCTTCAACCATAACAACACAAGAGCACACAATAGATACAAACTCAAGGCTAACCACACCAAACTTGATTGCAGGAAATACAACTTCAGCAACAGAGTGGTCAAGGTCTGGAATACTCTACCTGACTCTGTGGTTTCTTCTCCAAACCCCAAAAACTTTAACCTTAGACTGTCTATTGTTGACCCCATCCCTTTCCTAAGACGTCTGTATGGGGTGTGCATGAATACACCAATGTGCCTACAGTCCCTGTCCTAATATTACCTTTTATTCATATCCATTTCATGTATTCATAATCAGCTTTGCGCTTATACCTGTTATCTAATACTTGCTCGACAAAATGAATGAATAAATGAATGAATAAATGAATAAATGAATGAATAAATAAATAAATAAATAAAATAGTTTAGTCCAGTAGTCGCCAACTGGTGGGCCAGGGACCACTGGTGGTCCATGAGAAAATTTTGGTGATCCTCAGAGAAATATCTCCCCCAAAGCACTCCCCCCAAAGCAACTAATCTAGGCTGCATGGGAACCCAAGGCTATGCTGCCCATATGGCCTGCCCACGCACTGGTCCCCACCCTTTGGCTGAACACAAACCTTACCTTGAGTAGAGCCACATGAGCTGGAACTGGAAGGTAAGACCAATGGTGGGGGAGGGAAATCCACCCCGGGGTGGCTTGCTGATGTTGGTGGGAGTCCGTCCCATATTCCAGAGCTGCAGTAGTCACAGGACTGGCCCTTTGGTCATCCCGCAGCAGCGGCTCCTCCACCTGGGTGCACTGGCCTGCCATGGACTGGAGCAGTTGCCCCGGGATGACCAAAGGGCCAGTCCTTGACTACTGCAGCTCCGGAATATGGGACTTTCCCACCAACATCAGCAAGCCTCTGTCGGTCAAAATTCATATTAGTGGTCCATGGGATTTAAAATTATGAATTTGGTGGTCCCTGAGGTCCAAAAAGGTTGGCAACCCCTGGTCTAGTTTAAAGTAGATTGAACTTAGTTTGAGGCAAAATCACTACGGCTGGTCTTCAACTTACAGCCACATTTGAGACCAGAACCTTCATTG
The DNA here is from genome assembly GCA_004319985.1 of Emydocephalus ijimae. NCBI lineage: Eukaryota > Metazoa > Chordata > Lepidosauria > Squamata > Elapidae > Emydocephalus > Emydocephalus ijimae. The sequence continues at coordinate 9,666 of BHEV01007616.1, forward strand.
CTAAGCATCTGGTTTTATGACATTTTTGCCATAGTTACTAAGTGAAGCAAATGGTCATTGAGCAAATCTGGCTTCTCCCATTGATTCTGATTGTTCTGGGAAGGTTGTAAATGGTGTTCATGTGACCCCAGGACATTGCAACTCTCATAAATACACATTGGTTGCCAAGGGGCTGAACTCTGATCACATGACCACATTGCAATCATTGTGTGACAACTATTGTGTCATGATTTGTGTCACACTTTGATTTGTGTCACACTTTGTAACACGAGCATAACTTTGAACGGTCGTTAAATGGATGGTTATAAGTCGATGTGATATCCCGTAGTCTCTCAAAATAACCCCAAACCCAAAACATATATTAAAGTCCGGTAAAGCCTTCAACTACGCTGTTTTATTGGGCACAGTTTAAAGTCACAAAATTAAATAATGAGGCAAACAGAAAACCAAAACAAACTGCATTGATAAGAGTTCCGAAGCAAGCCAAGATAGCTAATTATAAAGTCCAGGAAAATAACCAAGGAGAGTCCATGGGAAGAACGCCAGCAAAGATAAACCTCTAAACTTTACAAAGTAAACACTAAACTTTGACTCCAGCAATTCTAACTGCGTAGTTACAAACTTATATACATAGCTCCCAGCTGCAAGACACGAGAATCATGGTAATTTCCTCTCAAGTAGACCTTGCTTTTCCCTGATCCTCTCCTCCCTGTGTGACCTAGGATGGATAGGGGATGGGACTGGATCCTCCTCTGACTCCTCAGCCAGCCTCTGCCCTTCCCCAGCCTCCTCCACCACCTCTGCAGCCACACTCCCACTCCCTGTTGGCTGTTCCTCCTCTTCCTCAGAATCAGACTCCACCAGGGGCATGACAGTCGGGGACAATGTCTATAGGATCATTATGCAATTCTAGCTCTTTGTTTCAAGTGCATTTTGAATCTCAGTTCTTCTCCAAGGGAACTTGTACAACTAGTAAAAAATACGTGAGGAAAAAATTGCAATTGCCAAGGCTGAGACTTTTCATCATGGCAATTTAACAAATGCAGAATAGTAACCAATAAGCTGAAGTCATATGAATATGGCTTTCTAAAATGCCAAGCATAATACATCTGAAATAACCTTTATTTTTTGTTTATTTTGCCTATTTTTGTTTCTCTTCAAGGCTGACAGCAAGCAGTGTGCCACTACAGAAGTCACAGATTGGAATACAGGAGCTGGGGTTGACCTTTGTTTTTCAAAATATCAGAAAGGTCAAAAGAAACAGTTGGAGGCCACCCAAAGAAGAAAAGAATATTATATTACTCTGTCATATCTGGTAGGAAAAAAGGGTGTCCAGTCTTATAAATTAGGAAAATAGTGTGGTCAATGACAATTGGAATTAATGATAAATGGAATAACAAGGAGATTGAAATCCAGATCCAAACAACAGCAACACAACAACAACAACAACAACAATAACAATCTGATCTTCTGCATTTTTTAGAATTCAGAATCATACAGTTCAGGGGCTGAACTATTATAAAATTCAGCATCTTTCTGGATTCAATTATTGTTTTTGATAACATGCAAGGATGTTTCCACTCCAGTTTAGCTTTTTCAATACGCAGGGAATTCTGAGGTAGAAAATGCAATCATAGATTTGGAAGTGGCACTGTCTTAGGACTCTAGTACCATAAACTAGTCCTATATAGATGAGTCCTATTAGCCTTCTTATCTTCAGCCTGTATTGCCATATACCTTAAGATTTTTAATGGACACACACTATTTATTAATCTTTGTCCATTGCTGGCAATGAAATTTAGGCGGGATTCTATTTTTTTCTTCAAGGTAGAGACTGAACATTTATTTATTGAAATGTTAATAAACATGCTTTCAAAAGGAAAATAATGATGATTAGGATGATGATAATAATGCCTTATGATTCTTGACTCTTGACAAATGTATCTTTTCCTTTATGTACACTGACAGCATATGCTGTCAAATTCTTTGTGTTTCCAATCACACTTGGCCAATAAAGAATTCTATTCTATTCCATTTTATTCTATAATAATGCCATCAGTGGAACTGCAAAAAACTGATGTACTCAAAACATCATACATTTTAAGAAGATACTTGGTTGATATCTAGGATGCTGGCAGCAACCTGTATCAACCATCAGAGCCAGTCAATGATATTTGTAATACATTTTTGAATGTACAGTTGACTGAGTTTCATGTTTAATGAATAAAAGTTTATCATCACCATCATCCTCCTCATCCAGACGTCCCTATCCCTGGTCCTTGTAAGGAGTCGATAGGTAGATAAAAATACAGAACCCAATCTGAACATCTGGCTGACTTTGCGATGATGATGGTGGTGAATAATAATAATAATAATAACAATAACACTCCAGACTTAACAAATTTAGAATTATGGAAAAGAAACAATTGAAAACTGATTTGTTAATTGGAAGAACAAGCCAAAGCATGGTCAATACTTGAAGGATATAGAAGGAATACCTGCCAAAAAACCCTCACAGAGTTGGTTAAGATCAGGGATGATAAAGAAAGAAACTGAAAGCTTTATTTTAGTGGCTCAAGAATAAGTTTGGCCAGCTAATTGTATGAAGGTGAAAATTCAACATCTAACAAACAACAGCAATGGATACCTTTGTAATAAATAGGATGTGAAACAATTGAATATTTGATCACTGGGTGCAACAAAATTTCACACACCAATTACAAGCAGTTTCATTTGAAACTGCCAGACATTTGGATTTGAAGGTAATAAAAATTACTGGGACCATCAAGTGAAGAAGGTTTTGAAAAATGAGTAGGCAAATATATTATCGGACTTTAAGATCCGAAGAGACCGGTATCTTGTTCATAAGATGCGTGATATAAACAGTCATTGAAAAGAAGAAAGCCTGGTTCATTGATGTTGCCATTTGGATGATGCAAGGATTGAGGAAAAACAACTGGGAAAAATTACAAACTATTGGCCCTTGTAAAGTTGAATGCTTATGGAAAAAGAAATCCACTGTTATACCAGTCATGGTATTGTTATGCCTTGCAAAGCATTGACATCTTAAAATTTTACCTAACCAAGAAAGCACTATGAAGACAATGTATATACGTCTGGGATAAACACAGTTATTCTGGTGAAGGATCATCATAATTTTCATCATTATCATTTCATCATCATACCAGCACCATCTTAACTCTTTTTCATTCTTCGTTGCATAAGAATAGTCACAACTTGCCTCCTCTTATCTAAAACTTTAGTTACCAGAGTACCAACCTTTCATTATTTTCATTTCTCTGTGAAATCTGACCAAGATAGTGCACTGTGAAGATAATTTTTTTTTGCTCCCCCTCTGTTCCAGAAGAGAAGCTATCTTCTCTTCCTCAGAGATAATAGCAGATATTCCAGCAGTAACAGAAGGTGAAGGAGTCTGGTATTGTTTTGTAAGAAGCCATTGTCCAGAGTTTCAGAGTGAAAGTTAGGAAACTTTTATCTTTGAAATACCACCAAGACCTGAAATTATGTACATCCTGAGTTGATCTTCAAGGTCAACCACCAAAAGTATCTATTAGTTGTCTATTTAATGACTTCCTAGGGTTTGTCTCCCTTTCAACAATTTTCGCAAGATAGGAATTGCTTTATCTTTCTCAAAGAAGAATATAAGCTCATATGGGACAGCTTCTATTTTTTCCACCTCCAAATTACACCCTTTTCCTGCCCCTTAAAAAGTTGTAAGACTGAATATTTGCCAAATTTTCTATGGAGGATGGGGACCAAAAAAAAAATGCAGATTTTAAAAGAAATGGAGGAACTGTGGAAAACCAGAAACTACTGTATTCTCATCATGCTATCACAAATTCATAGAATTAGAAATGACATCAGAGGTCATTGAATGCTACCCTTTGCTTGATGCAGAATCCACCAAAATGTTTTGCACAAAGGTTAGCCAACCTTTTATGTAAGAACCTTGGAAGACAAAAGAACTGGAAGACAGAGACAATAAATTCAAACAGCTAAACAAAACAAAAGGGATTCAACTGCCATCCCAATCCAAGGTCTGGGAGAACAACCAGATCTTTTGCAGTTTGCAGAAAGATGAAATGGGTGAAAGCAATACAAATCTTTGGGCAGTATTATTCCAACTCCAGGCGCCATCATTGAGAAGCTATGCTCCCTAGGTCCCATAAGCTGACATTGCTTAACTGATGGAACTGAGTGTGACTACTGACCTCTCAGAACAGAAAATGGAAAGACATAGAAACAGGTGGTCCCTCAAGTAAACAGAACCATGCCATGCAGGGCTTTATAAAGTATTAGACAGCACCTGGAATTGCATCTGGAAACCAACTACCTAGCAGTGCAGCTGATGAAGAAGCAAGCACATGTGTACATGATGGCAACATTCCAATATTTTGGAGGCTGCCACAAAGAAGAGGAGGAGTCAACCTATGTTCCAAAGCACCTGAAGGCAAGAACAAGAAACAATGGATGGAAAATAATCAAGGAGAGAAGCAACCTAGAACTAAGGAGAAATTTCCCAACAGTGAGAAAAATTAACCAGTGGACTGGCTTGCCTTCAGAAGTTGTGGGTGCTTCATCGCTGGAAGTTTTTAAGAAGAGACTGAACAGCCATTTGTCTGAAGGAGCATAGGATCTCCTGTTTGAGCAGAGGGTTGGGCTAAAAGACCTCCAAAGTTACTTCCAATTCTGTTATATATCATATTGCCTATACTGCTACTTTTTAGACTAGCAGGAGCTTCCAGCTCCATGTCCTGGTAAGGTAAGGGTCTGCCTCCTTTGTCTCTTCCCCTCTCCGACCCATCTCTCCCGATCTCCGCCCTTTGTCTGCCCACCTACACACTGGCACTGGCTTTCCTGCCTCTTGCTGTGGCCACCTCACTGCACAACACTATTGTACTTACCTAGGCCTTCTTCTATGCAGTCTTGCTTTGCAGACAGGACCTCTGTTTGTATTCGTGCCTCACCCACCTTCATTCGTAAAATAAGTATGTGAAAGAAAGAAGTAGCTGGAAGAGCCGTGGTGGCACCGTGGTTAGAATGCAGTACTGCAGGCTACTTCTGCTGACTGCTGGCTGCCTGCAATTTGGCAGTTTGAATCTCACCAGGCTTAAAGTTGACTCAGCCTTCCATCCTTCCAAGGTGGGTAAAATGAGGACCCAGACTGTTGGGATCAATAGGCTGATTCTGTAACCAGCTTAGAGAGAGCTATAAAGCACAGTGAAGTGGTATATAAGTCTAAGTGCTATTGCTATCCTTCTCTGGCACCAGTGCAGTTTGGAGCCGTTGTTCGCATTAGAAATTCTTCATTCACATTACAAATGCCCATTAAAAAGAGAAGTAAAGCAAGCATGATTAAGATTCTTGTGGCATGATGTTTTACCAAGGACTATTTATCCTGAGAAAACACCGCAGGAAGCCATCTTTATGTGATTGTACATACAGCTACATTAATCATTTATAAATATACATTAAGCTTATGAGGGTCCAGATTCCATGAAGTGTTCCACATAATCAATCATCATAATGCCTACACCCATGTCTGCAGTTTTCATGCAGTGTTTATTAATTTGTGTAGCAAAATGAGAAAAAACTCTGAGAATTTAAGCTTAGCTCATGCGCCACTCTCAGATGAATGTTGGAAATGATGTCTATTCACTTGTGTTGCCAGCAGAATGATATATACAGGTAGTCCTTGACTTACAACAGTTCATTTTGTGACCATTCAAAGTTACACCACCATTGAAAAAAGTGACACGACTGTTTTTCACACTTATAAAGCAGTATATAAGTCTAAGTGCCATTGCTATTACTTAAAACAAGCATTCACAATGTGTCATGTTCTCATTGTAGGCAGGAGCATAACACTCAATGCTGTTTAGTAACAGAAGAATAATTGTCAGAAGAATACTTTGTCAGAAGAATAATTTGGGGTTCCAACTTGAGCCAGGGCTGCACAAGAATAACTAAAAACAAGATCCAGACAGCTGTGAGGAAAGAAGAAATATTTATTCCTAAAAGCAAAACAGCTTGCTTTTAGGGGTAGGCTGCAAAAAATGGGTTACAGAAGCAGATTTTTATAGGGGGAGCTTGCAGTGTCAACATATTGATTCTAACATGACAATTGAAGTGTGTGTGTGTGTATAGGTATGTTTATTCTTATGAACATGCGGTTCCTAATTTAATTAATCTGTGTTTGCAGACCTTATCCTTTGATATGTTAATTTGGGGGCTTTGAGGAAGTTTGCTAATTCGGTTAACTTGGAGACAATAGTTCTCAAACCATTGTGGATTTTGTTAATATTTTAAGGAAAGGTGGAAACAATATAAAGAATAAAATATATTTTGATCTAAACCTTCTCACACACTTAATCGGTTAAACAAAGGGTTGTCCAAGTTCTCATTTTCACCAATTACAACCACTTCCATTTTACCCGCAAGACATGATCCTTACACATTTATATGAGACCCTGGGCATTCTTTGTAATTTTTGTGTAGGTTTTATCTGTCAACTGCCAACTAAGGCGAAACCACATTATTCCATCTTAAGAGAAATTGAGCCTCATATTGGTGCATTTTTAGTTTATATATTTTGTAATACAATTATTTCACTTTCTTGAAAGATTACCGATTACGTTGAGGTTGGGGCAAAGAGAGCCCCCTTTTTTAAATTCCTCATCTATTGGCATTTTTTGGTGTGCAAACTCGTTACCATGAAAAATGACAAATTTGCTATCTGATCAAAATGTTAACAAGGTAAGTGTCAAATAGATGGATCGCTGACTGTCAGCATCAGCTAGAACATGAGGATACATTGAAATTTCTCAGTATATACATTGCTTCTCCAATGTTCACTAACAACATTTCCAGGGCAACTATAATAAATCACACCTACACAACAAGCGTTCTGTGCTGTGATAGATTTCTTGTAATGATGCCATCTGCAAGGTGGAAAACAATTGGTAATGATCTATAGAAAATCCTAATCAACTGCCATTTGCTGTAATGTGTAGACAGAACTAAAATGTGAAATCTATAGAGTTCTTTAGCAGCACCTCACATTCGTAGAGAAACAAATGATCCATGGGCCACAGAAAAAGAAAGAAAAAAGGATAATTAATAGCCTGGCATGGATACAATGATCAAATAATAGACCATTAAACAAGGGAAAGGGTGATTGCTGATCGGGGATAATGCTAATAAAATATCTCACTAAGTTCCTTCTCATTTCCATTCTTGTCCCTTCTTCATTGATTGCAGTTCGTTAACAAGGCTTGATTTATCAAATGCTACAGAAAGAAGAGAAATCAAACAAAAAAGCAGCCACATTCAGTTACCTGGGAGCTTTAAATTACACTGAGCATCTTCTTTTCAGGATCTGTTCCCTGTTATGTGCCAGGAAATGCAGTAAATAGAGAGAAAAATGGGAATAGTTGACTGAAAGGAATACAGGGACCAACATCATACAGCTTTTAAAGAAACCAAACCAAGATCAGATGCAAAACAAAACATTCCAGATTATGCTTTTGCCATCACAATTACTGAGGCAACAACTGTACCCATTCTCATCAAGGATGAAAACCTACCACCTATTTAAAAATAAGGCCTACTGAATTGATGGAATTGAGTTCTGAATTTGCATTAGGGTGCTGCTATACATACACAGTGTACAAAATATTTTTGAAATATTTTGAATAATGTAATTTGTAGGCCATCTCTTTGGCCATGAGGAATTATTTGCCTTCCATAAATAAAAAAAAATTTAATTATAAAAATAGCCTAATCCAGTTTCTGAGAATGTAAATTTGCACTCTGGCACAGTGACAAAATTCTGAATGGGCCAAAATTTCTGCATGATTGGCTCTATCAAATTAAAATAAAAACCAAGAAATCTGAAAATTAGATTCTTCCCTATGCTTGTCTCCTCCTGCGGCTGCCTAATATTGGTTGCTTATTTGCTTGTTAGGTTATCTCAGTCATGCAACTTTGCAGAGGAAAATATTTACAATATAGGAATATAATAATAAATGCAATCAAAACAAATTCTTATCATCTTAAAACTGATGCACATAAACAATTGTTGTGGGGTTTCCTCTGGATAGGCTTAATTTGAAACTGCTTCTGGAAGACTAACAGAGTCAGGGCAAACCTGATCTCTGGTGGGAATGTTTTACATAATAGAGGCACGAGAAGAGAAAAGTATCTTCTTTTATTCTTTGTCTTCTGATATCTGAGTAGGGGAAGACTCCCACTAATACTGAGTTGCTCATATTGGATGGCTGGATTCTGGTTTAAGGAGGCAGCCCTACAGGTACTTTGATGCTTAGCTGTATAGACCATTATAGGTTGAAACTAGGACTTTAAATTGCAGCCAGTATAATTGGCATCCAATATGGTACTCACAGCAGAGGTAAAATATGTTTGTGCACTCTAGTGTGAGTTAGCATGTGGATTGCTGCATTGTGTACCAAGTACAATTTCTAATTTGTTCAACAAGCCAATGTACACCAACTAGAATTGAGCAAATGCTCCTGGCTCAGTAACTCCCATGAGGTTACAGTGGTGATGGCAAAGCTATGACACACATATCCAAGAGGACATGCCACGTTCACCAGCATTCACCAACACCAAAACCAACTATTCTTGAAAGCATGTGCCCTTCTTGCACAATTTTCAAGGGCTGAGGAGGCTGTCTGAGAATGGGGTATGCTCTCATGCGACCTCCAGACCTTCTGGAACAGGGGCCTGCAACCTTAAAACCTCGAAGAGCCATTTGGACCCATTTCCCACAGAAAAGAAAACACCATGAGCCACAAAACCTGGGTGGGCATGGCCATCTCCACATCACTCACTCCCACACAGTCACATGAAAACACTGGCTTAGGAGGACTCTAGAAATGTCCTGTCAGAAGCAGTGCTACGTTTCAAGAAACAACACCAGAAATTATTATATTGTACTGTTGCTTACTTTTCTTAATGAGATGGGATATACTGTAATTTCACAGTTGCACCTATAAAGGAAAGTTTTGGAGATACATCTCTTCAGGATCTCTCCATCTGTTTGTACATTCGGTTTTTCACTCAACTGCCTATGATTGTGTATCGTCTGACCCATCCACTGTGATCATTAAGCTCATAGATGATACCACTGTATTGGGTCTCATTACAAGTGGAGACGAAACAGTGTACAGTGGGGAGGTTCAAAAATTATCCTCCTGATGCCTAGAAAACAACCTGCACTTAAACACCAGCAAGACAAAGGAGATGGTGTTAGACTTCCAGAAGAAGAGTGAGGAGCCCACCCCTCTTATCATTGAGGGGGGCTGTGTGGAGAGGGTTTCCTCCTTTAAATTCCTGGGAGTTTACCTCAGCAAAGATCTTACCTGGAAAATCAACACAACTCAGATGGCCAGAAAGGCCCAACAGAGATTCCATTTTTTTAGGGTCTCGCGAAAGAATAAAGTGAAACAATGACTGATGACCTCCTTTTACCAGTCCACTATAGAAAGCATCCTCTCATATTTCATTATGGTGTGTATGCTGGCTTGACAGCCGTGGATAGAAAGACATTACAGAGGGTGGTGAGCACAGCACAAAACATTGTGGGCTGTTCCCTATACCACCAGATGATATTGCTAGGGCTCTCTGCCTTAGAAAAGTGAGGAAAATTCTCAGGGATGACTCATACCCCGGTCTGCACTTCTTCACTCTTCTACCATCAGGTAGGAGTTCAATAGAAGCATAGCCAGCTGCACCAACAGGCGGAAAAACACCTGTGTGCTGTCAGACTCCTGAATGGAAAATAACTTCATAGTATGACAGACTTGTGGGGCTGGCACGTTGTACAGCAAGGTCACATGGTGCAATAAGATTGGGACTGGGTTAGGGACTTCACTGTCTTCACTGTGAGTTGTATTGTGAGTTGTACTGGGGGGGGGGGTAGGCTCAGTTGTACTCTGACCATAAAGATTGATTGATTATCTAAGTAGCCTACCTGAAAATATATTTCACACTGCCTTTGCTGCCTCTACACCTCACATCACAGACAAGATATGCCAGTTTCCCCTTGTCTTTGAGAGTTTCTGTTTATAATAGTCAGGAAGTTGAGTGTATAGAACATCTGCTTCTGGACCACAAAGTTTATCCTAGAGCCCTCCAGCAATTGATGACACCTGTATTGATTGCCTTGCCAAGCAGCTCCTCTCAATTTTATGTTTAAAAAAAAACTCTTGGAAGATGAAATTTCAAGGATGACTCTTTCAGTGAATTAGTTTCTGCCACTATCTATTGGTAAAAAAAAAAAAAAGCAAAATACAGGATAGAGGTTATTTGGGTTCACTATCATGTTATATCTATGTATTAAATGATTCTTTCAAGAGTTGAGAGAGAGATGCATGCGTGCTTGTGTATCTCTTGTTGTCTATGTACAAGTCACTGTTTCTAACTCAACCAGTTTTGATCAGCTGAATCTCCTTGGCCATAACTGTATGGAATAGCAATAAATAAATGACTGCAGTCCCAGCACTGTAAGCTGTTGAATGATGCATTTCTTTGTGAGGATTTTTTTTTCTAATTCAGATCTGTACTCTTTGTTGATCCTAGCTGTAAATAAGGAAAAACGGATATAAGGGGAGAGAGAGCCTGGTTCCTGCAGAAAAAAAAAACAGTAAATTTTTACCGTGTAATTTAAGGTAATGTCATGATAATAGGAAAATCTCTGGTGTTTATGTTTAAGTTGAGCTAAAATTGTGACATATATTCTCTTCTATTATGCAGAGAGAATGAGATAGGTAAATTACCTTATCTGCACAGGTCAGAGCAGAAGGAAGAAGGGGAACAACTGAGAAAGAAATAGCATGAAAACCCTGAAAGTAACAGTATAACCCAGTGTTTCTCAAAACCTGGCTTCTCAAAAATGTGTGGATTTCAACTCCCACAGCTCCCCAGCTGGCCACGGGGTATTCTGGGAGTTGATGTCCACAAATCTTCAAATGGTCAAGTTTGAGAAATACTGGTGTAATCAATAGGAGGCTTGTTGCATAGATATGTGAAAAATCTACTCATATTCACATGTAATGACCTTATAAAATGTTCTGGCATATCCATCAGTGTGTGTGTTTTGCCCTATGGAGCCCTCTGTCAAGGACAGACATTTCAGATCATTGTGGTTATAGTAATAATCACTCTTTTCTGTGCCTTGTGGTTTTTATATATTAATATTTTAAATGTAACCTTTTATTCTTTTTAATAATAACTGTGAAGAAAGGAAGGAAGGTGTTATGTTCTGTGCGTGGCGCAAGAAGTGGAGACAAGTCGATGAACAGTGAACTTCAACTCTTTATTTAACATGGTGCAACAGCTCTGAAAATGGCCACAACAGCCCCCTTTATATAGGCAAGCTCTTGGGTGTTTAGCCAATGAAAACACAGGAATGTTAGCTCTTTTAACCAATGCGAAAGGCTCGTTAATAGCCAATCAGATTCTCCTGAACGGATCAATCGCTATTATCGGCCAATCAGAAGTGCAGGGCCAGAACCCTGCCCTTTACTTTAAGGTTTCAACAATCTTTATTCAAGCACTTTTATTAATTCACAACACCCCTTCCCCCCGGGTTCCATTTAAGGGGTGCGGTAACGTAGTCTTTGAGGTAGGCAGGTTGTTTTGATTGTCTATTTGATTTACGTTGTGCTCCCGGTATTTGTCTAGAGTCTTCTTGGGGTAGGACGTTATCTGGTGAACAGGGTGCCTCTGGTTCTGTATCTAAACTTCCGTTACCACTAATGTCCTCGGTATCCCTTTGAGGCAAGTTTACTCCTGTCCCCGATCCTTCTTCACATGTTGTGTCTGAGCGGTCATTTCTTCCGCTTGTGCTTTCCGCCATTTCAAACTCAGCCTCTCTGGCGTCTCCTCCCCCCTCAGTTTGGAAATCACCAGAATCACAGACCCCAGACTGCAGCCTTGAACGCAGCTGATCAATATGGTGCTTCCATATTCTATCATCGCGACATTTCACTCGGTACGATCTGGATCCAGTTACTTGGATTACAGTTGCCTCGACCCACAATGGGTCGCCATAAAAGTTTCTCGCGAAAACCAAGTCGCCTACCTGGAAATTACGGCATTTCCCGCTGGATCCGTGTGGTTTTTCAGGTTCGTACGATGGGTGTAGTTGGTCGAGGTGGGAGCAATGTTTTCGTCCCATCAATAACTCAGCGGGAGTTTTGTTGGTGACGCTGTGTGGAGTGATGTGCTGCAAAAGGAGTATTGGGTTAATCTTGTCTTCGATATCACCATAGTCCATTTTATGTAGAGTTCTTTTGACGAATTGTACCATGCGCTCGGCCCTTCCATTGGCTGCAGGATGCCCCAGTGAAGTTAGCACATGGCGAATACCACGGTCCACCAGATACTGTTCAAAAGAAAGCGCGGTAAACTGGGGCCCGTTGTCGGATACCAGAACGTCCGGTAGTCCGTGTGTTGCAAATAATCTGTCCAATTTCCTGATGACTGATTTGGTTGTTGTATTTTTCATCTCATGGATTTCGAGCTGGTTCAAGTAGGCATCCACTGTTAATAAAAATGTGTGTCCATTCGTAGGTCCCGCAAAGTCCAGATGAATACGGGACCATGGTCCCCTGGGTGTTTCCCATTCTGTTGGGGTTGCTTTCGGTGGGGCATTGCTGACTTCCTTGCATTTGTGACAAGTCTTCACCCAGGCTTCGATCTGCTTGTCTATGCCCAGCCACCACGCATAGCTTCGTGCGAGTGCTTTCATGCGCACGATGCCAGGGTGGCCNTTGCTCGCTGTAACCGCTCTGGGACAACGACTCTATCACCCCAAATGATGCAGCCTTTCTGGGAAAACAGTTCCGTCTGTTGACTTTTGAAG